>JAUUDY010058104.1:0-15065 GCA_032361765.1 Panulirus inflatus
GGGGGCCAGGTGAGGATATTCCCTCAAAGGCCCAGTCCTCTGTTCTTAACGCTACCTCGCTAATGCGGGAAATGGCTGATAGCATGAAAGAAAAACATATATATGGTGGTTTTAATACCATAGTTGGCACTGCTTACTATTTCTGAAAGTTCATGAACCACATAACATTAGAAAAACACAAGTGGCTTTGGAGTGGATCAATCTTAGTTAGGTGATTTACTATGCTAAGTTTACTATATAAGGAAGGCTACTTGGCGAGGTTCAACAATATGATTCAAACATAATGAAATAAAATAAATGTCATATAATCAGTCATCATGAATTTTATAATTATCGTGCTTATTTATCATAAATATAGGAAAGAATACTTTCATTTTACAAGTAACTTATCACTTATAATTACTGTACATATAATAATTACCTATTAAATTGAGGCACCTGGTATACAAACTGAAAGTCATCAAAATCTTGAAATGTTTTAAATATAAATCTAAACCTACTATAATACTGATAAAACCATCATCAGTCATATAAATATTCTAACAAAATCAGACACTAGAATTTATGACTAGAATTGTTTTCAGGGAATGTCAAATTATTAAAATTTGGGTGCATGATTTGCAAATCATTTACGGCAAGCATCCCGGAATGAAGCAGCATTGAATTCCTTGAAGTATAGTTCTGGTCTGATGTAGGTTTCCAACTTGCTGACGCTACACAGACTTATAGTTCCTCGCTTCACACTACCTGATTTGAGTTGCTTTATCGTGATACTATCACAAAATGGAACTGACTTTGTAATGTCCTTTCCATTGTATACAACACGGAAAAAGTAGCTTGTACGATAATCTGGGTTTTGTGCAACTGATGAGTTCCGGTAGAGTTCTAATATTAAACGGGAGGCATAGTATGGAAGCTGGTAATTGGGAATAGCAAGACTGTCCAATAAATACTTTAGAGTTTTGTCATGACCTGAGTAAATTACCACACGAGGTTTAGCATCTCCAATCATTCCATCCATGGCTGCCACAATATTTTTTAACAACCCATATGATCTTAATTTTGCAGCTTTACGCTGTGATGATGTACGCTTTTGCTTCCCTTCCCATTCTTCATATGATATCAGACTGGTTACATCTTCCACCTTAACACACTTTCCACCATTACAAGGTAAGGCAGCACCATGGCAAACATATGTAAGAAGTGCATCTCGCATTACCAAAGGATTTACAATATCCTCAGCTGATGGGCTTGCTTTAATTAAAGGGTTGATTCTACGAACAAGATCGATTACACCTGGATGTGATTTACGGTAATCCTTGCGTTCCTGGTCATACTTTTGATCAAAATAATCAGTCTTCTCACAGCGACAATCATTCTCACAAAAGCTAACTCCTTTTCCTTCTCGCAATCTAATTTTAGAGATATTAAAACCTTGCAGGAATGAATATAAAAATGCAAGAACACTCTGGAATGTGCGTCGGTATTTTGTGCTGTAAACAACTATGTCATCTAACTCTTGCTTGTGAGCCAAAAGATTAAACTCATTAATATATATCTCTTTCAAAACCTTTCCAAGCTGTAAATGCTGAAGAACACCCTGTGGAGTAAGATGGCCAATGTTACACTTTGATGGTAATGGGAGCAATGGATATTTCATAAATGGGCCAACAAAATTAATGTACGAGTTGGTTTTGGAGACATTGAGGACATCACTGACATACTTCTTGTAAACTTGTGTGCCATAGCTCTTATGACCACAATTTATACTTGAAAGATTCCTCACATGCAAAAGGGGTCCTCTATCACCATGACGAAGGAGAATCACCACTCCATGAAGTTCATACTGCGCAGGCAAAACACCTGAAAATAAAAAGGTTGGGATCATGAAAATATTACATACTTAAATTCAATTATATATAAATAACAACACCTGAAAATAAAGAGGTTGGGATCATCAAATTACTGCATACTTAAAATTCATTTTATACAAATACTACAAATACCATAGTCTAACCTGTTTTTTCACCAATGGTACATAAGGATACATACATGAGCATTGATCCCCTCTTACTCCAAGATGACCTCTTTTTCCAGTCCATGGTTCAACTGTTCCTGTTCTGAGGAAACGCAGGCAAGGGATCAGGCATATTGGGCTTGGAAAAACTCTCCTTCCTCTGACTCCCATTCATCTTTTATCACTTCCCGTAATCATTGCACGCATGTTATCTGTCATGTAAAGTGTTCCTATATTCAAAGGAAGTGTGATAACCTTTCCTCATCATCCACCGATAAGTCTTTCTGGTCTCTAGCTAAGTGCATTTCTAATGACTTTCTGTTGATCTACCTTTCCTTCACTTTTCCATTCTGATGGTACTATAGCTGTGTCTCCCATAGACAAAGCAACTCCCTCTGGTTCCGTTTCTCCTCTAACTTCACCCTCTGATGCTCCTCTTACTAATCCTATGCCCCTTCCTGTAATTCCTTTTCAGACTCTGAAAAGCGCTTCCCTCTCTGGACACAGGAAAGGCTTATGGTCCTGATAGCATCCATCCCATGAACTGAAAGAGTGTGCCTCTGAACTTTTACCTGTGCTTGTTTATCTGCTTCATTTATGTTTAAAAACAAAAATTTTTCCTTCTCCTTGGAAGCATACATTGATATATCCCACCCCTAAAAAGGGTGAATGGTTTTGACCCCTCCTATTGCTATGTCATCTACCATATCCAAAGTCTTTGAATCCCTCCTCATTTCACATACCCTAAGATACCTCGAAACTCACAGTCTGCTCTCTGACCATCAGTGTGGCTTCCATCAGGCAGGATTCACAGGTAATATTCTTTCTGATCTTACTTATCTTAGATCATCATCCCTAAAAGAATTTTGGGAGTCATGTGTAGTTGCCCTTGACATATCCAAAGCTTTTGACAGGGTGTGGCTTTAGGGAGTCATGTGTAGTTACCCTTGACATATCCAAAGCTTTTGACAGGGTGTGGCATGAGGGTCTCATCTCTAAGCTCCCCTCTTTTGGCTTCCCTCCCTCAATTTGCTTCTTAATATCCAGCTTCCTCTCTAGCCAATCAAACTCTGTGGTTGTGGATGGATCAGCCAACCCCCCTTCTCCCATCAACAGAAGTGTCCCTCAAGGTTCTGTTGTGTCCCCTACACTTTTCCTCCTTTTCTTCAATGATTTCCTGTCTTCCACAAATAATCAAATACACTCATTCGCTGCATTCATCCACATCCTTCAATTCTGCTCCTTCTTTCATTCAATCTGCATCTCGTCTTGACATAGCCTCCTCTAAACTCAAACTTGGACAAGATATCTCAGTGGGGTAGATGAAATCTAGTTAAGTTTAATACCTCCAAGACCCTGTTTTCACCCATCTCTCTATCAAAATCTTTTCACAACTCTCATCTCTCCTTTGCTGATTCTGTAATTCCACTTCTTGACTCAATGAACATACTTAGTATTACTGTAACAACCATGCTATCCTGGAAACCCCACATTACAGGAATAGCTAAGCCTGCCTCTAGAAAACTGGGTTTCCTGCTTGGTTGTCAAAACTTCTTTACTTCTGAACAGTTGCTCCCTTTATACAAAGGATTGATTTGTCCATGCATTGAATACTGCTCTCACATCTGGGTGATTCAATCTTTGCATCCTTACTGTAAAAAAAAGTCGAGTTGAAAGCAGTCCAACTTACAAAGTTTTCCAGGATAACTTCCAAACTTGACCCTCTTGCCCTGCACCACAATTTTGATTATTTTCCCTTTTCTACAGGAAATACTTTGGATTTTGCTCCCAAGAGCTGGCTGCTTGTGTGTCCTACTCATAACTAGACAATGCAATACTCGGCTAGTTGCTGTGTCACATGATCATTGTGTGGTCACTGGCAACTCAAGGGTGGGCTGTTTTGATATTTGCTTCTTTTCCTACACCTCGAAGCTTTGGAACTCTCTACTTTCTCATGTCTTTCCCAATAACTATGACCTATAACACATCCAGGCTAGAGAGCCCTTTCCATGGTTTACCCCGAACACTTCACACACACCCTTGTTCAGTCAAAAACAGCAAGCTGACCCCAGTATACCACAACGTTCCAATTCACTCTATCCCGTTCTTGCCTTTCAGCCTCCTTCATGTTCAGGCCCTGATCACTCAAAATCTTGTTCACTTCATCCGTCCACCTCCAATACAGTAATGTGCTAACCTTCCTGGTGCCTCTGTATGCGGTCTGGTGGATTACACTGATGTCGCAACTTCTTACTGCGAGGTTTATCCTGCTGTAGCGAACCCGAAACAGGCTGAGCTCCATTGTTCACTTTAAGGGGAGGAGGAGGGTGACCAGAGTCTGTATCCACTCTCCAATAGGACACTGAAAGAAACAATATTATCATATACATCAATGAATTGAAATCTAACATGCCATATCCCAAGACTCAACACTGGCTTCTGAAGAATCTCCATCTAACAACGGTGAGTCCCACAGTTCACTTAAAGAGGAGGAGGAAGGTAACTAGTCTGCCTCCACTCTCCAATATGACTAGGAAAGTAGCAATATACCACTATATATATCTATGAAGCAGATAGGGGAAACCAAGGAGAAGTCCACAGGCATGGGTGTGTAAAGAGGGTGATGGCTTTAGGGCATCATACATGATGGCTAGAGAAAGGATTTAAGCAAACAAGGAATTTTCTTTATCTGTTTCTAGTATTACCTCACTAATGTGGGAAATGATGTACAGGTATAATAAAAAATCTATTCATTGAAATCTAATATGCTATATCCCAAGACTAAGCAGAAGACTCTCTGTCTAAGATATCTATGTACCTATATCTCTAATGCCTGTTCCCTCCTGGAACTCCCTCAAAGGGGTGGCTACAACAATAGAGTTTTCTTAATTAGTGAACTCGTGCTGCTTCTTCGCTTTTAGTGCCTCACCTTTTAACAGGCCACTGGCAAAGGGTAACTCTAGTGCAGTGTTTACACAAGCTCATGCTTAATGATCCTGCTGGCTACTTCTACCTAAGACTCCTGCCTAATGTTCCAACCAACTTCTTCTACCTAATATGTCTATCTAATGTTCTTGCCTACTTCTACTATCTATTGCTCCTTCCATTTTGCTAAAAGACAGGACTAACACATAGTGCTTGCAGCAGGAAAATGTGGAGTAACAAAGAGTGAGTTGTATAAGGTAAGTGTTGTCAAGCGTTATGTGTAACAATGAGATTGTATACTTGTGGACAGAACGCTAGTAGTCCATGTGTTAGTAAGGTAGAAAGAAAAAGCCAGCTCCTGGGTCAGAGGTGTGCAACTTGACAACCAGTGAAGTGCTAGCTCACAATGCAGCTATCACTAACCCTCTTTATACCTAAACAGGTAGTACTGGTAATTTACCTTCATATTCATTTACTGCCTACCAACTACTATTTACCTCAATCTATACATTCCTATATTTTCATAACATGAGTCACCTAATTCTTGGTCTCTCCCTGCACATTTTCTTACTACCCTCATTCAGATATCCACTTTTAAAATAATTCTTCCACTCCATTTCCTTAACATAACCATATCATACTGACATATACACTATGCATACTACTATTTATGTCACCAAATTATACTTTGCAACCATAAAATCTCATTGAATTTGTTCATTTCTTATAACATTCACTTCCTTAATGCCACACTTTTCAAATATCAACTATGCTCACTACCATCCAATTTTCTATACTAGATCATTTTACAAGCATACAATAGGTTAAATCAGGGGTTCTCAACCAGGGGGGAATTCCCCCAGGGTAGAACTTTAAGATTCCGGAAGGGAGGGAGGGGGACCAGTTATTCAGTGATAAATATCCTTGCATACTATACATCCCTGATATTCAGTGAATCCTTACAATATTAACAATTATCTGAATAAATCAGCTATATTTGATTAAAAAAAATCTGCTCAGCAGTCAGCACTGTCCTTATAATCAGTACTGTATCTAACTGTTAATCAACCTTGACACCCTTTATTTTTAATCATCACTAGGAATCGTCATGCAACCACTGAATAATAATTTCAATCATTACTAGGAAGTATCATGAAACGAGAAAATTAATGAGATAATCATGCAACCATGGTATGATATTTTAATCAGAAGGAATTATCATGCAAGCATGGGATGAATTTTTCTCTCATTGCAACCATGAAGTGATGACTCACAATGCCTTGTACAATCTATTTTCAATTCTGAAGCTCTTAACTCTGCCTTATCACTTTCTTCAGCACAAATATGGTAACTTTTAAAAGAGGTAGACTTTCTTACTGAATAACAAGAGTTTTTTAATCTGAAGGACCCAAGCAAGAGGAGCAAGTTCTCTACAACCTTTCTGAGGCAGCATCTATGTCTGGACTAAACAACAATTCATGTACTTTTACCTGTAATAATACTATATAAATTTGTAGTGATATTTCTTTGTTTTCTTTTTCCAACACATTACTTAATACTATCAATGAGTATAGTGCATGAAGAATAGATGAGTGATATGAAGACAATGACTATTTTATAATTCAATACTTACAGAAGAGTAGTACTATTCCTAGCCAACCCAGAATGGGAATGTAACAACGAAGTACTTTGAATTTCTTGTGCCACCTCATGCTGTATCCAGTGTGCCAATCACTTTTATCAGAAGATGCAAGTCTAGACAGGATTTTTAGGAACTCTCCTGGTAAACCTTGAAAAAATAAAAATCGAATTAGAAAGATGATTTTAACAAATTAGTACACTAAGCTTCATATGCTTTTAAAAAAGTAACCTGAGGATGTGTTCTTTTAAAAAACAAAAACTGTTTAACAATGTTTTCAGTGAGCTTCTGAACTACTTAGCAGGGTTGTCATTACAATAAATACAATTGTTATCAACAGGGATAAGCAGGGTTGTCAGTGTGGTAAGTACAATTGTTATCAACAGGTATAAATAAACAGAGCTGTCATTATGGTAAATATAATATAGTTATCAACAGGGATAAAAATCATGGCTTATTGATTCTTACAAAACTCATCAGTGGTTATCTTTTTTTAAAATAGCCCAATAAATGTAGTTCTGTGAAAGTGTGAGATATTTGGGAAATTATTCAGTTAGGATAGTACTTCATCTGGTCCAACAAAGATGCTTAACATTGTTCATCATTATCTTTTTATTAGATATCCAAGTGTAAAATATAAGGATATAGAGTGCTACACTTGTGGAGCCCAATTTCTTAAAATCTAAATGCCAATGACATGATTTTGCCATTAGACAGGGTTAGTGCAAAGAGCTTACTGCAGGGAAAGTTAGAGTTAAGCATAAAGTCATGTGAGTTTGGTTCCATCAATTATCCATAGCACCCACCAGCATTCTCCTGCCATAACAGGAAAAAATGTCTCAATCTCCCATATAAATCATCATAAAAGGTGTATATTATGCAAGCTTCCACTTTCTCTCCCTAAGTAATACATCAACTAAAGATATACTTAGTTTTAGAATAAAGGCACAATTACGGCAGTAGTACAGTCATATATTTCTAATGTGAAAATCATTAGTATCATTATGTATACGGTGATTATTCAAAATAGAGTTTTGTGTAAAAAAACCATGTTACAAAGATATTATTTTTTCATTCATGTTTGCTATTTCCCACATCAGTGAGGAAGCAACAGGATCAGATGAAGAGATGGCTTTATTTGCTTTCATACACTCTATAGCTGTCATGTATAATGCACCAAAACTAGAGCTCCATATCCACAACCAGAACTCACAGACCTTTCCATGATTTTCCCGATCACATATGTGCTGGTCCAGCCTACTGACAACACGGCATCCCAAGTAAACCACATCACTCCAATCTGTTGTATCCCTTGTTTGCCTGGCACCCTCCTGCATGTTCAGGCCCTCACCTTTCATGAGCATTTTTCCCTCCATCCCCCCCACCTTCCCCTTAGTTTCACCCTTTTTCTTGTTCCTTCCACTTCTGAAATGTATACTTTCTTAATCATCCTCTCCATATAAACAAACCATTTCAGCACATCCTCCTCAGTTCTCTCTTAAATACTCCTCTTAGCATCACACCTCTCTTCTATCTATCGTTTCATATTCAATCAACCCAACTTACACCACGGAGAAGCGGGAGGCCAAATTGGAGGTGGAAGGATGGAGTGAAAAAGATTTTGAGCAATCTGGGCCTGAACATACAAGGGGGTGAGAGACGTGCAAGGAATAGAGTGAATTGGAACGGTGTGGTATATCGGGGTCAACTTGCTGTCAGTGGACTGAACCAGGGCATGTGAAGTGTCTGGGGTAAACCATAGAAAGGTCTGTGGGGCCTGGATGTCGGTACATTTCACTTGACAGCAAGAGACAGTGTGAACAAATGTGGCCTTTTTTGTCTGTTTTCCTGTTGCTACCTCACTGTTTCCCGCTCCAGTCACAGACAAAAAAATCATATCAAGGCCAGGCCTTAACTGAAATACAGACAGGATTATGAACTGGAAAAAGATGAGACAAGGGAAAGTATTTACAAATTTTACAGGAAGTGAAAAACCTGTCTTTTAGAATATGCTAAGTCATAGCTAGTTGGAAAGACATGATAAGGTAAAGTTCCAAAGCTTCAAGGTGCAGGGAAAGAAACAGTTATCAAAGTGGGCTGCCCCTGAGTTGCCAATGGCCAAACAGTAATCATACGACGCAGCAGCTAAGAGAGTCTTGCGTGGTCTAGCTGGTGGTGGGGGCACAAGCAGCCACCTCTCAGGAGCAAAAACAAAGTAATATCTACAGAAAAGGGAAAGTGATGTAAATTGTGGCATAAGGCAAGAGGGTCAAGTTTTAAAGTTAGCCTGGGAGATTTTATGAGTCGAATCACCTTCAACTCAACTCTCTCATGTAAGGATACAGAGGAAGAACCACCTTAGATTTGTGAGCAGTATTCCAGACATGGATGAATCAATTCTTTATATACACAGAACAACTGTTAAGAAAAAAAGAAATTTTGACATCTACACAAGACTTCTAGTTTCTTAGAAGCAGACCTAGCTATTTCCATAGTGTGGGGTTTCCAAGAAAAAGTAAGTGTTATGGTAATACCAAGTGCATTCACTGAGTCAAGTGGAAGTACAGAACCATCAAAGGAGAGATGAGAGTTGAGGAGTTTTCGATAGAGAGATGGATAGAAACTGGATCCTGGAGGCATTAAACTGAACTAGATTTCATCTACCCCAGTAAGATATTTTGTATAAGTCTGAACCTTGAGAGACAATGCTATTGATGGAAAAAGTGGGGGAGGCTGATCCATCAACAACCACAAAGACAGATTGGCCAGAGAGGAAGCCAGATATGACAGAGGAAAGCGTGGGAGGTTCCCATGACAGTGTGGAGAATATGGTTGTGCTCAACATGTTTACGTTATTACAGGGTCGAATTATACTGCTATGAAAGTGAACAGAAGGACAAATATGAATCTTAGATATAGGTAAACAGAGAAATTAGAGCACCAAGTTAGAGGAAAATAAGGTAACAAAAAGAGCAGCTTTATCAGATGGAGAATTAGTGACAGATTGATGAGATCGGAAAAGATAGGGAAAAGTAGAATTTCAGCTGTTGAAAGTTGTGGGGAAAGCCTGTCCTTTGTAGTGATAAGAAAAATTCCTGAGATATCACTATGATTTATAAAAAAAAAATATGAGGCACAGCTTTAATCAAAAGAGGATCCCTAGCTTGCAGGTTCCCCTCAGTTAAATCTCTTTACAATAATTCCATGACAGTGTTATTTAAAGTCAAAATGGGATGGGACTCAAATTTCTAAATAAACATGGTACAGGATAATACTTACAGCAGTTTTTTCTACCCGTATATACCGAGGCTAAATTGCCTAGTATTCAGTATTAAGATAAGCAATGCTTGTAAAATCATGACAATGACTGGTATGTATATTTTCTATATTTCTTACCTGAGGAAATTCTTTTTCAGAAAAAGTAGGAGTGTCAGTATGGATGAGAGTGTAGAGCATTCTGTGGGTGGTGTTTAGAGTACAGCTGGCAGCAGGAACCATCTTACTCTACAGTGGCATGAGTTTCTGGCATAAACAAGGATAGATAAGTAAGATCTCATCTGATACCTCTTAAAGGGTTTAATAATCACTAAAAAAATTTCATGAATTAATTATTGACTTTTGCAAATCTAAATTTTGTAGAATGCAGCCAATGAGTATATGGGGAGTAAAACATTTTCTCCCTACTATTTATCTTTCTCTTTGATGCCTGTTCCCTCTAGAAACTCCCTTCAAGGATGTGGCCAAGGCAAAAGAGTCTCCACAGTTGGTGAACTCCAGTGCTGCTTCTTAGCTTTCAGCACCTCACCCTTAACAGGCTACTGGCAGAGGGCAACTCTAGCGCAGTATTTGAAGAGGCTCCTAACTATTTTTACTCCAGCTACTTCTACCTAATGCTCCAGCCAACTACTTCTACCAAATGAAGAAACCACTGTATTATAGTAAACCTTAATAGACATGTAAGTAATACATGTACTTTCTTTACTAATCATGTAAAATCAAAATCATGTGCATTTTTCTCAAAAAAGAAAAATAATAATAAATAAGAAAGTTGTGCCAAACATTTAGCGATGTAAAGGAAGTAGAAAAATCTGAGATGTTATCAGGCTAATATGTTTGTGCTTGCATGAAAAAAGGGATTTCAGTGGCATAGCAACTGTGCAGTTTCAAGTGAAGATACTCCTGTTGGTGATGGGGCACACAAGCTCACTTAATCAATATCTTATAGAATAAAGAAGTATTTCCATAAGTGGAAAATATATCTAAAATACTCGATCCTAAGAACACCATTATAGACTCCTTCAGTACACGAAGCACCAAGCTATTACATCAGACTGTAACTGATGCTGTTTCCTAATCAAGACAAAGATCTGGAAGTTATTTTGTTAACATCCACCACAGATCTTGCAAGATTGTGCAACATAATATTCTAACAACATGTTTGCATTCTATGTATCAAGTTCCTGTCTATGAATTTGTAAAAAAATATTAAATTCTTAACATAGAGCTATCCACAAAATTTAACATAGAGTCACACTATCTTTGACTTCATATGGTAAAGCTCTGTTCCTTTATTCTTAGGTATGACCAATGTAACTGTCAAGATCAACGTACATAAACATCTGTGTTTGCTACAGGCAAAGAATCACTATTTGTAATATGAACACAATCCTCACATAAATAAATGCACTTGAGTAATATATGGTACTAATGTACAGCACTCAGTCTAAAATCACGAACATAAAAACACTTTAGATATAAGACCAGTCAAAAAGAACTAGCTGAGGTGATGGAAGACGGTAAGACAGTTACCATTTACTAATAGCACTATAATACTTCACTACCATGAAGACATTACTTCAAAAAAGTATATAGCTTGATCTCAACTAGAAGGTCACTATTATCCCGACGGAGAAGCTACTATGAAGAAGTCTGTTGCTGCAGTGTGTGTGCTGTGTGAGTGTATGTGTGTGTGCAGCAAGTGTAGTGGGGGGTGGCAAGCTGTACAGCCCTGGGGGGTAGCAACTCTGCATTCCAATATAGAAGCTACTAGTTAACCTTGGCATTTGTGTCCACCCATCACTGTCAACGTCCTCCCGTTACCCTGAGTATATCTTCACTTGTGCCATGTTATATAATTACCTCAACCAATCAATCCACACAAACACACGATCCAGATCTGAACTTTGAAAGGAATAAAGTATTAACAACAAACAATATGACAATAGGACATACCATATGAATCATAACTTGGGAGCCGCAGCTGGACACCAAGACTAATATTAGTGTCACAAGGACAAACAATGTCCTTGCCAGGAATACCAGTCAGCCCGTAACAGTAAGTCACTAGGTAAATGTATATACATACGAGAGAGGACTCACCACCAGGACACCCTTATAAATATCGAATAAATTGTCGTCTGTTTCGATTAGTTATGTTGACATTTTGAATTGTTACATCCAGGTTGTCTTACCGTCACGGTAACTATGGAAATTTCACTTAAACATTTGCTAGGTCAGTAGTTCCACCTACTAACAAATGCCATCTTCAATATCTTAATACTATTGTGTAGTCAAATATAATCGGAAGTATAATTAGGACAAGCTTTCCAACCCACCGCCGTAATATGAGACCCGCGCCAAATATGAACACCGACCAGGTTCCTCTTAAATTTCCTCTTGTTGCATAATTCATATGGAAATAATTAGTCAATATATAAAAGAACCTTATGAACGGAAGTGAATTTTTGGAAAGGTCTGAATTTTAACAATTCTCATCTTTAATGTATGCAAACCGTCGAACTAGGTGGATTTAGTCCATAAAAATGATATATCTATGAGGGCTTGGTGGTGGTTTCTACCCACAGCAGCAGATGTGACAGCTTGGTGCTGGTCTTCACCCACACCAGCAGACGAGGGCTTGGCACTCGTTTCTATCTATAGTAGATGTGAGGGCTTGGTGCTGGTCTTTACCCACACCAGCAGATGTGAGGACATGGTGCTGGTCTCTACCCACACATGTTAGGGCTTGGTGCTGGTCTCTACCCACACATGTTAGGGCTTGGTGCTGGTCTCTACCCACATCAGTAGATGTGATGACATGGTGCTGGTCTTTACTGACACCTGCTGTTATGGGTACTAACGGAGCTGACAGCCCCACACGAACTGCTATGGTTGCTGGCCTCACTACCCATACCAGCTTCTATAGGGGCTAATGGTGCTGGCCTTACCAGCTGCTATGAGTGCTACTATTACTTGCTATGGGTGTTAATGGGGCTACACTCGTCACTAGCTATGGGTATTAATGCAGCTAGACTCATCGCCTGCTACGGGTGTTAATAGTACGATCCATCACTTGATATGGGTGGTAACGGTGCTAATAACCTACCAAGGGTATTAATAGTGTTAAACTCATCATCTGCTGTTAATGGTGCTAGACTCATCATCTACTGTTAATGATGCTAGACTCATCATCTGCTATGTGTGCTAATGGTGTTAGCTTAACTACGTAACATGGGTGCTAACTAATAGCGCTATCACCTGTAAAGGAATGCGTAAATGATTTGTGATATCGTTAAATAAGTTAGTTTGAAGTATTTCCCTCCTTACTCTTAACAATTTAAGGTCACTTCAAGTCACCTGACCTAAACCTTACAATCTTGTATAGACCTCGGACCGCGGTAAGCAGAGGCGAGTCCAAATAAGTACTATTAACAAATCCTTTGCATTTAAAGAACTAAATATATATAAAACAATATCAAGAATTACCATATCAAAATTCATAAAACGATAATTATAAGAAAAAACATATAAAAGATTTACAAAATAGGATGACAAAAACAAGTCAAATCAAGATCTGCACGTCACATCAACAACAACAACAACAAACAGAGGATCCTCACTAGGTCAGGAACATTATACTAAACACTTCACTTGGACGTTATATACTCGGCAAGTGGATCCTATACAACGCAACTGGGTGACAAAAGTTCATGAAATTCCAATGCTTGTGTTTATTTGCAGGAAATTGATGAAGGAAAACGAATGAGAAAGCACTCGGGAGCAGTGTGGGTTTGGTTACATGTGTAAACTCAAGATTCTATTAACCAAACAGAAAAGTTGACGAATTTTGAGAACATTGGTTCACAGTGTTGCTGTACAACTGTCAGATGTGACGTATATTCCGCTGTATGGATAATGGCTTCTCAGTCTAACAACAGAGGTGAGTGTGGAGCAGGTCTGATGCAAGTCAAAGGTGACCACTTCAGTTATGATCCCGTTTAGTCGTCACCTTGTTGTACAATACTCAAGATTTTCTGATGGAATATGTGTATTTCCTGTGCCTAAGATTGTGCTAATGTGAGATTATATTTATTTCTTTTGTGTGTTTGCATGGAAATAGGGAGGGCTATGAAGATCGTTGAATTAATTAGATTAAATAATTTGTAAGTTGGTAAAACATCAATAAATAGTAAAAGGACATATGAAGATTTCATGCAACTTCCCTAGCAGCTGATATATACAGTGTCATTGTCGTCAGATGGAAAGGAGTACAATTTCATTGAAGATTTTCCTACACAAAAGGATCACACTTTACCTTGATTTCAAAGCCTTGAAACTGTGAAAACAACACGAAAGGTGCCCAAGGCTTTTATAATTCTCGACATAAATAACTTAGATGTTTCAGAAATGGGGTAAACAATTTTTATCCATTTCTGATCTACTTTTCGTTACACTACCAAGGAGTTGGCTGTATTATGTCACTGATTGGTTTCACACCTCATTGTGCACAAATTTTATTCCACTTCAAATTTGTTAGAGATAACGAGCATAATTAAGATTGGATTCAATTCTTCATCTCTTTCAGATAGCAACACACAGCGAAAAATTCTTGAAGATTTGCAGTTGAAAAAGCAGTTGATATTGAAGCAGGGAGTCTCCCAAGCCCTGAGTGCACCAGCCACTTCCCAGCAGCCTACTGTAAATTTTGGTAGATTTGTACAAGCTCAACTCTAGGATAATTAATGTACATACTAATCCTTAAATTAATTATTCTACTGAACATTTTGATAACGTTTGTTTTACATACTTATATATTACAATAAACTTTGCATAGAAACAAATAGTATGAAATAGTTGCTGGTACCAAATGCCCTGAGTACCATACAACATTAACAGCTGGGACAAGGTTTAGAAAGGATAACTAAGGAATATAATTGGGTATTTACTAGACTAATTTGAATTCATACTTATGGAAGTTATTAGAAATGGAAAAGAACAATGGAAATTGATAAAGAGCATATTGTGCAGGATAAAAGATTTGGTTAGACATATGGTGTAAAGGATAACCAAGGCCCACTGAGGTTAAAGGGTAGTCTCTCTATCTGTCTGTCTATGTCTCTGATGCCCATTCCCTCGCAAAACATCCATCAAGGGGGTGGCCATGGCATGAGTCTCCACTTGCCCATACTTTTCTCCTTCATTTAA
>JAUUDY010058214.1:4649-15063 GCA_032361765.1 Panulirus inflatus
TGTGTGTGTGTGTGTGTGTGTGTGTGTGTGTGTGTTTTACGCTTTCATTCCCACTACGTCGACCTTCATATGACATTTAGATGGTAATCCCGCCCTAGAGCGCCAGCATATTGCACTGTGACTCGGATTGTTGTGTTCCTTCTGTTGAAGTTGGCTGCAACACCTGTGGCTGGTTATCACGTAACACCGTCGTAACGCTACAGTACGGGGTATCGAACCCCGTAACACCGTCGTAACGTTACAGTATGGGGTATCGACTCCCGTAACACCATCGTAACGCTACAGTACCGGGTATCGAACCCCGTAACACCATCGTAACGCTACAGTACGGGGTATCGAACCCAGTCCAAACAGGTAATGAGTTGATCAGAACCCAACAGAAACGATATCTGTCCATCAGAGCAGCCAATTCTAGCATAGAAAATGTAAGACAGGTTATCTTGGACTATCCAAACAGCTTCTTCTTACATCGAAGATCCCACTAGCGGAAGAAAGGCCTCGTGTGGCCATGAATGAAACATGAGGGAAGATTAAAGAGACAAAGAAGGAACACGAAGAGGAAAATCCTGAGGTATATGGAGAAAATGGAAAACCTTTCCTTATGGAAAGGGAGAACTTCAAAATACAAGGAAGGATTTCTATCTGGTCCATCCTCCGTGCTTGTGTGCAGAGAGCCAAGTGTTATATGGACTTCACGAAAAGATATTTTTGGGGAAAGACGAAGGAGTAGTAAAAGGTGCGTCGCGAGGTAAGGGAATATTTGAGTCAAACAAGATTGAGAAGGAAAGAAATCTTATTAGAGTTGCTTTTGCCATTAGGAGAAACAGTTATAGTATCAGCTGAGCGAGAAAGTTGACCAAGACGTACGATAGAAGTTGTTAGGAAACTATAGACCAAAGGGTTGGATGCAGGAGCTCTTAGCCTCATGGGTAAACAACACATTAGCGATGATGAAAGCTGAAGACGAGTCGCTGAAAGGAGAGGTTCCTTACGTCTGATCAGCCGTCATGCTTCCTCACCCAAATGGCCTCAGAGCAGCAGTCTTACAGGAGCTGGAAAGAAACGATTGTAGAAGAAAACGTGAATGTATACTTCCAGTCCCGCAAAAACAACATCTGCTAAAAGCTCTGCAAAAGAAAAAATAGCAGAAGGATTGCCTGATGAGAGGCAGTATATTTCCTCAGCGAAGACCAAGAAAAATATTAAGGTCCCGCTTCTTGGTGTTTAGAGAAGCAGATTGAGGAGGTGCGGTGAGCCGAGAGACATTTCCAGGAGTGAGGTCAGAGGAACCATCAGAAGGGGCCAGATTATGCAACTATTGCATGTAGGATCAAAGGTGAGGAACAGATGGGGTAGTATTGCTCAGGGTGTGGAGGAGGAGTTGAGTGGTTGATCATACGTTCGAGGCGTTGCTGTCAAAACGTCCCACGTCATAACAGAGGATCTCATCCTACTGAAACACCCGTGAAGACTACTAAACTCTACCCAGTAGAACAACTGATCCATGCTAATCTGGATATCTGTAAGCATTATCCTTTAGCTCACCAGAACAAAATACGCATCGTAATCATCGATCTCAACCCACTAGAACATCTGATCGCCTCATCTGATCGCCTCAGTAAGGATTCATCAAACCTGTCGTCAGTTGAAGTATCTCATCACACTCCATAGGAATAGATCAGCCTCGCGATGGGGCGTGTTCTCCCATCAATACTCCCATCAGAACTACAGGTGACACACAGAAGGTTTACCTTCACCCATCAGAACTGATAAACTTTACCCCAACTGGTGATCGTAGCCGGTCAGAACACCCATCAGAACTCTTTATTCTGGTTTATAAAATCTGATTAACATAATCAAAATAACCCATCAGACTTGGAACTGCTAAAATCAGACCATCAGAATAGCTTTTGATACCTTCTGGTGAAAATAGATTTCGACAAACTCGTCTTGATAAGACTTCAACTAACCCAAACACAAACAGACTCAACCTTACCCAAGATAAGAGAGATAAATCATGATTAATTTCCCTGATGGAAAAACTGATAATGCCCACGAATGATCTAACACAATATAGGATAAAATATATATATTAAATGCGTGGCTGTACGGACAGCAGTGGTGGAATCACAGCATCTCGTGGTGAGGAGCAGTTTCTGACGATAGACTGGGAGGGAGGTGTTGAGCGAGCATGTAATACCTCAGTGGAGGCGCCAGACGCGAGATCACCCGCTGGTGAGTCGTTCCGTCGAAGCGTGGAAACCACAACGAAGAGCTGGTACACCAGCAGAGGAGAGATTGCGAACCGAGATCTTTGAAACGAAGACCGAAGCTTCGTTCGAGACGGTACGAACGCTTTCACAATATGTAGTGAAGTCGAATGTTTGCTCAAAAAAAGAAAAAGATATTTGTTAAAGAGATTTTGATAATCAGCTTACACCTCTTCCAGTACGATTCAGCCTTTGAGATTTACTTGAAAATATTTACAAGCGTAAATCATGCGCTAAAATGAAATTGCGTGTATAGCGCATTATTGCCTCTCGACATATCCTTTCCTGATACCGAGTGTGTGTATAAGAGGCTTACATATATCTTACCAGCAATAGTATTCAACATTACCAATATCTTTACGTTATTAAGAACTGCTATTCGTCATATTGTCAATGATTATAAATGATACGGTTTCAAAGTTCTCACGCATAACTATGAATTCGTTAGAAAAGAAGTATTATAATAACACATCATACAGATAATATTCATGATAACATTGCGCGTGATAACAATGAAAATAACTGCAATGATTATAACAACGTCACATGTAAAATGGATTTGCCCCATGCCAGCCATTTAGTGTGAACGTCACAAAATTAATAGCCTCTCATTTTCAGGGGGTTATAATTAACACCATTATATATAAACCGCTTGATTAAAAAAAAGTTTAATAATCATCAACTTTTAACTGACCACAATAGAAATTTTTCACATACCATCCCACTATTGTTTAATGGCGCGCCAGAGGACTGTCTGCCCTTTTATTTTAAATGAATCTTCAGAATAAATGTATTCATGTTGGCTGTGGTTTCTGTGCATTACGCATGACAGCTAGAGAATGAATGCGAGAGAATGAGGCCTATCTTTCCTCGTCCGTTCCTGAGCTACCTTGCGAACTGGGGAAACGGCGACCAAATATAAAAAAAAAGATTATGTGATTACTTATGATTTTCACCCTGGGATTAAGTCTGTCTGTTCTCTTTAAAGTAATGGGTGTGTATAAGGACCGTTAGCGTCCGAGTGGCTCAAGTTTCACACATAACCGACGTGGTATCATTTGAAAAGTTCGCGAAGCATTCGAATCCTTGATTTATTCAGATAAATATTATTCAGAAAGGCATTTAACTCTACCATTTGACACACTGAATTGGTTTTGAATATAAGGAGAGCTATGCAGTGCTTATGAGGATGTTATCTATTGCCTTATAGAGCCAGTGGATGAAAAGATTCGAGTCAGATTCGAAATATTGCTTCGTTTTGTGTCTGGTGAAGTGCGCCGTCGTATGCCAGTGATCAGCAGAGAGACGGTTTGGCAAGACGTGTTGTCATTGTACTGTGTTAAGGGATCTTCCCTCTCCAGGGAGTAATGGAAGCTACCACTTCACAAACCACAAGTGGCCTCCACAGTGGTTGTGTTTGTATCTATTGGCAGCGGCTTTGGAAGACTCACGAAGCTGTGTTTCCAGAGATGAGACTCACGGAGGCCGTTCACTGAGAGAGTGTCTCAGGAACTCGTGATTTATTCTATTTCTTTGAGTGATGACAAGTTCTCAAGGGTCCATACAAGATGCGCATATCATTTACCACAACTAAAACAAAGTGTATCAGACAAAAGACACAAACTAACCAAACAATAGCACCAAGTGTTGTTGTCGATCCAAATATAAACAAGCAAAATAATCTGGCATCTCGGTTGCTGTTCGTGGCGCAAGTAAGGTGTATGTGCTGCTGGCTCAGTGTGGCCAGATTTAATCAGTTCCTTGATTATTTTCTCCTCGGAACTTCAAAAGGGAGACTGTGTTGTAATTGGCTGTGTAGTTTAGTTTCCTTGCAAACTGTAGCTTGTCTTTGATGCCTCTAATCTTAGAAGTTGTGTTGTAAATACAGTGGACGATCTCCATATTCTTACATCAAAAAGAGGACTCAGTTGACTAATCTGATCTTGATATATATGTTTAATATTTCGAAAGAACTACAGCATATCCATTAACTATCAAGCATATCCATTAACATTCAAGAAGAGATCCGCATCGTCATTATTGATAATTTAGTCATAAACAAGATATTTCAGGTATTTCTGACCTAAAGTAGAAATATCCATCTTCAAATAGTTTTAGTACTAGTGTTATCCATTTAAGAGAAATATTCTGTTTACTCTGCAAGCAAAATCTATCAACTGTAAATGGTCTATATTTATTTTTTTGATGACGTTAACTTTTACGAGATAAATATAGATAAAAAAATGAAGTTATTTGAACATCTATTTTCCTATACAGATATACCATACAGATATTATACTACACAGATACACCTTACAGATATTATACTATACAGATATTATACTACACAGATATACCTTACAAATATTACACTACATCGATATACCATACTGATATTATACTACATATATACCTTAAAGATATTACACTACACAGATATACTATACAGATATACCATACAGATATTATACTATACAGATATACCATACAGATATTATACCATACAGATATGTCATACAGATATACTGTACAAATATACCCTACATATGTACTACATAGATATGTCATATACAGATATACTGTACAAATATACTCTACATATATACTATACAGATATGTCATACAGATATACTGTACAAATATACCATACAGATATTATACTATACAGATATACCATAGATAGCAATATCAACAATAATCCTCGATAATAACGAAAATATTAACTGATAATGATATCGTAACATGTAAAGGATTTAGAATTGATTTCCCCTCTGTCAATGATATGAACACTGTAGAATTAATCGCCTCTCATATCCGGGGGTTGTGATTAACGCAATGCAATGTAAACCGTTTGAAAAAAAAATTATAATTATAACAGACAATAATAGAATTTTTCGAACACCATCGCACTGTTGTTTTAGTTTTAGTGCATCAGAGGACTTTGTACCATTTTGCTATAGATGATTCCTTGGAATTAATGTAATATTGTTTGATATTGAACGACCTGGAGCATGGTATTAGGTGTGTCTATTCTCTTTTCATTCCAAAGTCACGGACGAGTGTAAGGGCCAGTAGTGTTAGGATGGTTCAGGCTCCGCACAAAACCATCGTAGTCATTGATATACCTAAGCAGACATTATTTCAACAGGTTGCTATCATTACCGTGTCCAGTCATTAATGGTTTGATATGTAAGGAGAACTAGTCTGCTTTGCTTTTGGGTCTGATACTATGTCTTTGCGTTAATTAGCCAGTGGTGAAGAGAATCGAATCGGAATCAGTGCACTATTTTGTTTAGTGTCATTTGCGTCGGCAGTCGGGCACTGAGCAGCTTCGTATGCCAGTGACAAGGAAGTATAACTGTCCTAGTTGTCATCTGCCTGCCCGTCTGCTTTATTTACATCGAGAAATATCTAGTAAGGAAGTGTAACTCTCTTTTATAACCATTACTTTTAAAGAGGTGCCATAGCGAAACAGTAATGCCATCTATTGGATGAACGAATAACTTTTAAGAGGAAAATGTGTCAAGTATTTGAGGGGAAACTATACTGTTTGATGAATTACTCGAACAAACAAACTCATTGCTTATTGTACTAAACGTACAATAAAAGTAGTCAAAGCGGAATGATTAACTGCATAAACCATTAGTAAAGAAGACAAAGATAAGTGCTTTTAGATAAGAAATTACAGTTGAAAATATGATATAATTCTTTTCCGTTTAACTGTGTTTCACTGTTGCTAAGATTTTTAACAACTGTGTACCATTTTTTTCTTAGTATGTACAGAGACAGGAATAAAAGGTGGAAGGTAGAATAGAAAAATGATGCAGTCTATATTCTTTATTAATTTTTTGTTAATATACTGCAGATTTGTAATAGAGGACGACTTTGCGTATATTCACTCGACACTTGGAAACGGAAATATGCTGTGTTTTGGTGTGTATGTTAGGCTGACGTGACCTGGACTAGGTGGACGTAAACGAGCTTGAACAGACGTCACCAAAGCCAGATGTATTACATCAAGACTAGACTAGGTTAGGTTAGGTTCCAAGCTACAATAATTTTCCTCTGTTTCAAAGCCTCGCACACTTGTGAGAACTCTTGCGATGTTTGGTTGCAGAAAGATTTGAATGTTTGGTTATCATAGAATGATTCTCTAAAAGGAATAAAACTAGGAATATTCTATGTTCTTTCTGAAAAAATAATACTAGCGGAGTTATGAGCTAATCAAATTTCCTCTACAGCCAACCAAGAACACTTTTCCAAACGGTAAATACAAATCTCTTTGACTATCAGTCTCAATGTTGATTGTTTCAGTGAGTCCCCATAGATTCTAAAAGGTAAATATCTGATCACACTGTAAATGGATAATTTAGAATTCAAGTAACATAATAGTGAAGATGCAATAAGCATTGTCGATGGCAGGTCAACAGTCAATATAAGACTGATAGTCATGAGTAGATAATGTGTATATATATTTTTTTGTTCTATCAAAGAGCTTAGCTGCTATGTACAGTTATTGAAATTTGTATCAGAAAAGAGGTCTTGGATGACTGCAACAGGAATTTTGACAGAATTATGACTCCGTTAGTGTTGTTTTAAAGAAAAAAAAATACTCGTAGTTATATCTTTTTATTGGAAATTATTATATATAAAACTAAATACTTAAATCCCTCAGCAACCAAACATCGAATAAGTGGGCGAGGCCTTGAAACAAGAGGGATTTTATGGGGTGAAGCTTAACAACCTAACCTAGCTTAGTCTAGGAATGACGTCGACTTAGGCTCGCTTACGTCTACCTACTCTAGGCCACGTCAGTCTAACATATATGCAAAACACAACATACTTTCAAGGATTCCAAATGTCAAGTGAAAATATGTAAAATCGTCCTCTGTTGTAAATTAGGAGTGAAGAATGAATGTTAACGACGAAGTTAATTGCATTTTATATTCAAACTTCCACATACCATTCCTGTCTCTCTGTTTGAAAATAAATAGTATAAGGTACAACATTTATACCGTTGATTTAGTCCACATTGACTACTTATATTGTACGTTTATTACCATGAGTATAAATGAGCAAGTTTGCTCAACGTTGGTAATCCAATAAAAACTAGAGTTAACCCTCTAATATTAAAACGTTTTCTTTGATAAGTTATTCGCTCAGGCGACAGATGGCACAACAATCACATTTGTGGCATCTTTGATTATTATGGTTATAGAATTACACCTCTTTACTAAATATTCTCACACCAATGAAGAGCAGTCAGACGATTTGCTAGGTCGTCTTGAAGTTGTACTGTATTAAGTGATCCCTCTTATCCAGAGGGAAGTAGATGTTAAGTGTTCAGTGTCATCAACTTTGAAAGACCCAGAAAGAAGCCGTGTTTCCAAAGACCAGACTCACAGAGGCCGTAAAGTGGTGCTGTTGCTATGAACGTGAGGTAAGGGTGTTGTAGGAATTTCGATTTCATTGTTATTCTCCGAAAAATTACAATTTCTTGTATGTGCACGTTTGATGTGAATTTTGATTTATGTATTTCTAAACAAAGAGACACCAGCTAACCAAATTACATCGGAAATACAGTGTCGTTGCCGTTACAAATGTAAACAAACAGAGAAGGTTTAGCCAGTTTATTGATTGTTTTTTTCCTGGAGTTAACGGGTGATGCAGTTTAATCATGCAGACTATGAGGTTATCTTGGGTCCCTCCAACTGTAATCAACTTTTTTTCTTCAGTTGAAAAATGCCAATCGACTAGATTAGAGTAACAGGCAGTGATCTGTATTTCCAGAGACTTGTACAGCATATGAGGTTATCATTATGGTTATCTTTTAAGACCTACGCTCAGTTATTACTGGTGTTAAGTCTTAAGAAAAATATTTTGGGTATATTCAGTCATAAGAAAAATATTTTGGGTATATGTGACCTGCAGAGTAGACATAACCTTCTTAAAATGTTGTGTTTCATCGGATTTACGTATCCGTATAATATAATGAATTTCATCCTGGGATAAAACCTGTTTATCGAAAAGGATTTGCATATATGTTAATCTTTATAAACTTTTACTTGGGAAAGAGAGAGAAAAAAAATAAGACTTGATGGAGATAGGATAGTGAAGGCAGAAGGCTCGTCCCCGGCGACCACAGTTTTCACCAACGTCCTCGAGGGATTCATTTAAAGCTAAAAAACTCTAATAACTGTATGCTGGAAATTCATGATGATTAGGGATACCTTTGGGATTAAGTTCAACGTAACATAGCGTATTATTTCCACGTTAATTGAAGTCCTGGTTAATCAGGTTAACGACAGGGAAAGCGTTAAAGCTGGTTTGTCTCGACGTATTCTGATGATAACAGATTCAAAAGAAAGATACGGCAAGTAAAGTTAGTCATACACAAAGTCAGAAGTTGGCTTGGCTTGGGGGCAAATGGTGTTACCGAACAGGGTCGCTTCCCCTCCCAACAGACAAGGCTGTTAGCTTATTCAGGAGCGTCTGTTATACCCTGCTAGTCCGGATAGTGGCGTCTCGTCGCCAGTTATTACGTTCGTTGGGAAAGTTATTTTCTACAGGGATGTGCGACAGTTAAAGGGAAGTTAAAATCTACAGGAATAGAATTATTGGGGAAGTAAGTTCTTTTTGTTACGAGATGGCCATCTTTCAAGAGTTTGCCCTGATTTCCCAGACTAGCGTTCAGTTGTCACTAGAAGTAGGATCTTCCTTTAACCTTCCTGGGATTTTTTTTTTTTTAATCTCATCACCACAGGGTCCTGCTTGTGGGTCACAGACATATGTTGTATAAGATGAACATCTTATTTCCCTACCTTAGACAAAGACCTGTAAGTATTGTTTTTAACCCTTTCCTTCCTTATCCTTCGTACCTTTTCGATATTTTTTTCCTCATTACTGACACTAACAGGTTGAAAGAACAAGCATCCGTGGTCAGAGAATGTAATGGGGTGGATGGCTTAAACATTAAACTGTATTTTCGTGTTGTAAACCAACATTATACACATACCATCGTACTTTAGTAACTCGCCCGTGACTTCCACCGCTTATGAGGAAATATATCACTAAAAGAAATGCTAAATATAATATTTCAGTGACCTGGAGCTTGGGGCTTTGGTTTGTGCATTTCCATTAACGCTAACATTTATGTGAAAGGATTTGTGACGTTCTTTTGGTTTGACTTCCATATATTGCCACATAACGCCAGAAAATGTTCACGAACCATCTGATTCATTGCATCACTTATTGCAGCCTCTTATTTGGAAAGGCCTATACCTCTAAATTTCACCTCTAATGGTTTTGTAATTGATTTTTGCGTTATTTAGCCGGGAATAAAAGGATGTACATCAAATTCGGAGAGCTGTTTGTCGTGTTTTGTGTCAGGTGTCATTTGCCTGCGATTTGTTGGCAAACGCCTTGTTCATTTGTCTTGAAACTGTCCTCGGTTAGAGGATTTTTCTTGTCCAGGGAGGAATGAAAGATGTCAAGTCTCAGAGCAAGAATGAAATCCCTTCATTACAAGGGCTTCTAATTTAATGGCAGCGACTTTGTAAGACTCAAAAGCCGTGTTTCCCGGGACCAGACTCAAGGAGAACGTAAAGTGACGTTGCCTGGAAAGGACGTGAGGCAAGTGTCCTAAGACTTTGAAATTCATGTATTCATTACGTTCTGAATGTTGTCAAGTTCCTGGAGGACTAACACGAGATGTGAATTGCATTTCATGTTTAGCGTATGTAGTAATTATGTCTAACTTGTAACTTGTAACGATGAGTACTAAGAGAGGGATGCAGAAACAAGCAACAACACAGTGTCTTTCTAGGTACACACAGAGATGATGCAGCTCAGGTGAGAAATTGTAAATGGTGTAGGTTTTGGTGAGAAGATGAGGTAAGGTCAAGATGAGGTTTGCTGGGTTCTCGTGATGGCGATGAGGGAGGTTTGAGGTGCAGTATGACATGTTTTCCATTGGAGAGTTGTGTGGATGCCGGGTGTGGACGGATGCCTCGAGAACCTCACGATCTTGGATGCGATCATCGGTCGTGCGCGGGCACATGCCCACGATGTGCACCTGGCATTCCTCGACATGGCTAAAGCATTCGATAGTGTTAATCATAGCACTATCGAGCGGGCCATGTCGC
>JAUUDY010058323.1:0-24238 GCA_032361765.1 Panulirus inflatus
AATACACATCCTACCCATCATCCATCTCCATAACCAACATGAAATTTAACCATCACTGTCCTTCAATCATCATAACCAACCTACCCTCTATCTATCACAATACCCAACTACCCTTCATTCATCACCATAACATATCTGCCCTTCATTGATCACCATAATCAAACTGCCCTTCAACCATAACCATAACTAACCTGTCTTCCATCCCCTTCAACAATAACTATAACAAATCTGCCCTTCGTACATCACCATAACAAGCTTGCCCTTCATCCATCACAATAACAATCCTCCCCTTCATCCATCACCATAAACATTTTACCCATCAACCGTTAACATAACGAACATACCCTTCATCCATCACAATACACATCCTTACAATCATCCATCTCCATAACCAACATGCAACTTAACCATCACTGCCCTTCAATCATCATAACCAACCTACCCTCTATCTATCACAATAACCAACTACCCTTCAACCATCACCATAACATATCTGCCCTTCATTGATCACCATAATCAAACTGCCCTTCAACCATAACCATAACTAACCTGCCTTTCATCCATATCTAAAAGCAACCAGCACTATATTCATCACCATAACGAATCCACCCTTCATCCATCAACATAACTAATCTACCCTTAACTATCACCAGAACAAACCTACTCATCCTCCATCATCATAACCGACCTGCACTTCATCCATATAAATAGACAATTTACCTTTCAACTATCACCATAACCAGCCTGTCCTTCAACTGTCACCATAACCAACCTACCGTTCATCCTTCACCATAACCAACCTGCCCTTCATCCATCACTGTAACCTCCCTACCATTCATCCATCACCATACTAATCTACTTTTCATGTATCACCAAACCAACCTGCCTTTCAATAATCACTATAAACATCCTGCCCTTCAATCATCATCATAACCACTCTACCCTTCAACTACCATCATAACCAACCTACCATTCATTCATTACCATAACGAACCTGCCCTTCATACATCACCATAAGCAACCTACCCGTCAGCTATCACCATAACCAACTTACCCGTCAACCATCACCATAACCATCCTACCCTTCATCCATCATCATAAACAATGTTCTCTTCTACCATCTACATAACCAGTCTGTCCTTCAACTATCACCATAACCAACTTACATTTCATCCACCACCATAACCAAACTGGCCTTCGTCCTTCACCATAACCAACTTGCCCGTCATCCATCACCATAAACAACCTTCACTTCTACAATCACTATAACCAGTCTGTCCAACGATCGCCATCACAAACTTTCCCCTCAGAGAACCACCATAACCAACCTGCTCTTCATCCAGAACCATAAATCACCTACCCTTCAACCATCACAAAACCAGCTTGTCCTTCAACTGTTACCGTAACTAACCTCCCTTTCAACTATCCCCATAACCAACTTGTCCTTCATCTGTCATTATAATCAACATGTCCTTCATAAATCACCATGAATAACCTACCCTTCATTTATCACCATAACCTACCTGTCTTTCCTCCATTACCATAGCCAAACCACCCTTCACTCATCTCCCTAACTAAATTGTCCATCCTCCACCAACATAACCAACCTATCCTTCAAACATCACCATAACTAGCATGCCTTTCTTTCATCACCTTAACCAACTCACCCTTCATCTATCATCAAACTCAACCTGCCGTTCATGCATCACTACAACCAGCCTGCCCTTCATCAATCGCCATAACAAATCTGCCTTTCATCCATCACTATAACCAACGTGTCCTTCATCTATAACCATAACCAACTTGACACTCACCCAGTACAATAACCAAGCTGCCCTTCAACCATCATCATAACCAACCTACCCTTCATCCATCATCATAAACAACCAACCCCTCAACCATCATCTTAGCCAACCAGCATTTCATCCATCACATAAAGAACCTGCCCTTCAACCATGACCATAATCAACCTGCCTTTCATCCATTACCACAAACATCTTGCCCTTTAACAATCAACATAACCAGCCTATACTTTATCCATCACCATAAACAACATACCCTTCATCCATCACCATAAAAAATTGTCTGTTCTCCATTATCAAAACCAACCCACCCTTCATCCTTCACCCTAATCAAACTACCCTTCAGCTATCATCGTAACTAACCTGTCCTTCCTTCTTCACCATAACCAACCTACCTTTCAACCATTACCATAATCTAACAGCCCTTCCCTCATCACCATAACTAACCTGCTCTTCAACCATCACCATAACCTACCTGCCTTTTCTTCATCACCATAACCAACTTGCTTTTCCTTCATCAACATAGTCAACCTGCCCTTCATCCATCATCATAGCCAACCTGCCTATCCTTCATCACCATAACCAACCTACCTTTTCATCGTCACCATAACCAACCTTCCCTTCCTTCGCCACCATAACCAGCCTACCCTTGTTCTATGGTCATAATCAACTTGCCCCTCGTCCATTACCATAATCAACCTACTCATCATCTATCACAATAATCAACCCGTCTTTATCCATCACCATAACCAATCTAGCCTTCATTCATCATTGTCAACATGCTCTTTTAACCATTATGATAACCAAGATACCCTTCGGCCATTGCAATAACCACGTTGCTTTTCATCCATCGTCATAACCATTTTGCCATTCATCCATCACCATAACCAACCTGCTCTCTAAACATCATAATTCATCACCTTGAAACTACTCTTTATCCATCATTATAGCGAACCTGCTCTCCATCAATCACTAAAACCAACTTATGCTATATTTACCACTATAACCAAAATACCTTTCATTCATCAGTATAACCAACCTACCCTTCATCCATTACCATAACTAATCTACCCTTCAACTATCACCATAACCAACCTGTCCTTCAACCATAACCATAACTAATCTGCCCATCATCCATATCCATAAGCAACTAACTCTTCATTAATCATCATAACGAACCAAACTTTCATCCATCAACATAACTAACCTACCTTCAACTATCACCATAACAAACCTACACTTCATCCCTTACCATAGGCAACCTGCCATTCATCCATCTAAGTAGACAACTTCTCTTTTAACTATCACTATTTCCAGCCTGTCCAACTATCACCATGACCAACCTACCCTTCATCTATCGGTATAACGAACTTACCCTTCATTCAACACAATAACCGTCCAAAAATTCATGCGCACCATATCAAACTACCTTTCATCTATCACTATAACCAAACTGCCTTTCAACAATCACTAAGACCATCCTGCCCTTCAGTTATCATCACCATTCTATCCTTCAACCATCACCACAACTAACATACATTTCAATCTTCACCATAACCTACCTGCCCTTCATCCATCACCATATCCATTTGCCCTTCAAGCTTTACCACAATTAACCTGTCTCTCGTCCATCTGCATAAACATCCAGCCTCTCATCCATCACAATAAAGAACTTACCCTTCATCCATCACAATAAAGAACTTACCCTTCATCCATCAATATAACTAAACTATCTCAACTATCACCATAATCAACCAACATTTTATCTATCGCCATAACCAACCTGCCCTTCATTTGTCTCCACATACAACTTGCGCTTCAACTATCACCATAACCAGCCTGCCTTCAACCGTCACCATGACCAGCCAATCCTTCATCCATCACCAAACCAATTTGCCCTTCATCCATCACTATAACCAACCTACCCTTCATCTGTCACCCTAAACAAATTGTCCATCCTCCATCACCATAACCTACCCACCCTTCTTCCATTACCCAAACCAAACTGTTCTTCTTCCAATACCATAATATGCCTACCCTTCTACCACTACAGCCATCCTACTTTTCCTTTTTTACCATAAACAACATACCCTTCAACTATAACCATAAGCAACATACCCTTCAACTATAACCATAAACAACCTACTCTTCCTTCATCGCCAAAACCAACCTACCATTCATCCATCACCATTACCAACCTGTCCTTCTTTCATCATCATAACCCTACGAACCATCATCTATCATCATAATCAACTTCCCCTTCGTCCATTACCATAACTAACCTATCCATCTTCTGTCACAATAATTACCCTACTTTTATCACCGGAACCAACCTCCTCTTCCTTCAACACCATAACCATCTTGCCCTTCCTTCATCACCATAAGCAACCTAACCTTCAACCATCATCATAACTAACCTACCTTAAACTATCATCATTACAAACCTTACCTTTTTCATCCCTCCCCATAACCAACTTGCAATTAATCCATGTACTGTCACCATGACCAACGCACCCTTCATCCATCACCATAATCAAACTGCCTTCCATCCATCACCATAAACAGCATACATCTCAACCATCACCATAACTATCCTACGTATAGTCCATCACTATAGCCAACCTGTACTTCATCTATCACCATAACTAACTTCCTATTCATCCATCTTTTTAACAAACGTGCCCTTCAACCATCAACATATCCAACCCACCCTTCATCCATCGCCATAAAACCTATCTTTCAACCATCACCATAAATGTCCTACCCTTCTATCATCACCATAAACAACTTACCCTTCCTTCAGTTCCATAACCAACCTGTCCTTCATCCATACCTACATGCATCATGCCCTTCATCCATTACCATAGCCAACCTACCCTTCCTCCATCATCTTAATGAACCTACCCTACAACAGTGATTATAAATAACCTACTCTTCATCCATCACCATAACCAATCAGCCCTTCAACCATTGCTATTGCTATCGTGCCCTTCGTCAGTCACTATACCCAACCTGTCCTTCATCCTTCACCATAACCAAATTACACTTTATCAATCACTCTAATCAACCTGCTTTTCAACCATTATCATAACCAATCTACCCTTCATCCATCACCATAATGAATCTTCCCTTCATCTACTACCATAACCAACCTATCCTTCAACTATGACCATAACCAACCTGGCTTTTATGAATCATTATAAACAACCAAACCCTTATCCATCACTTTAACCAACCTGCCCTTCATATATCACCATAAACAACTTGCCTTTCAACCATTACCATAACTAACCTATTCTTCCTCCATCATCATAATAAACCTGCCTTTCATCCATCTACACAGATAACTTATGCTTCAACTATCACCGTAACCAGCCTGTCCATCAACAGTCATCATGACCAATCTTACCCTTCTCTATCACTGTAACCAACCTGCCCTTCATCCATTACCTACAACCAGCCTACCAATTATAAATCGCCATATTAACCGACCCTTCGTCCATCACCATAACCAACCAACCCTTCAAGAATCGCTATAACCATCCTGCCCTTCAATTATCATCATGACTCTCCTTCCCTTCATCCACCACCATGTCCAATCTGCCCTTCAACCTTTACCATAACTAAACTGCCCTTCATCCATCACCATAAACAACCAGACCCTTATCCATCTCCGTAATGACCCCAACCTTCATCCTTCAATATAGAACCTACCCTTCAACTATCACCATAACAAACCTACCCTTCATCCATCATTATAACCTACCTGCCCTTCATTCATCTCCATAGACAAGCTATCCTTCAATTGTCACCATGATCAGCCTGTCCTTTTGCCGTCACCATGATCAGTCTACGCTTCATTCATTACCAAAATCAACTTTGTTCATCCATCACTAAAACGAACCTGCCCTTCATCCATCACCATAACTAATCTGCCCTTCAGCTATCATGATAAACAACTTGCCCTTCGCCCGTCACCATAAGAAACCTACCCTTCAACATTACCATAACCCACCGACCCTTCATCTATCAACATAACCAACCTGACCGACCTTTATCACGCAACCAGCCTTCCTTATCCCTTACCATAATGAAACTACCCTTCGTCCATTACTATAACTAGCCTGCCCTTCAACCATTACCATAACCAGCCTTCCCTTCCTTTATCATCCTAACTATCCTGCACTTCCTTCATTACCATAACCAACCTGCCGTTCATTCATCACCATAAGCAATCTGACCTTCCTTTATTACCATAATCAATCTACCCTTTAACCATCAGTATAACCAGCCTTCTCTTTCTTTATCATCATATCCAGGCTACCCTTCATCTATCACAATAATCATCCTGCATTTATCCATAACTAATTTGGCCTTTATCCATCACCATAGCCAAAATACCCCTTTCACCATTACTATAACCAACCTACCCTTATATTAATCCATCAACATAACCAACTTTCCCTTCATCCACCATCGTAGCCAATTTACCATTCATCCATAACCACAACAAGCCTGCCTTTCAGCCATCGATACAAACAACTTGCAATTCAACCATAACCTTAACCAACCTATCCTTCATCCACCATAATAACCAACCTGCCATTCAAACGTCACCATAATTCATCACATTTCAAACTACTCTTCATCCTTCAATATATCCAACTTCTTCATCCATCACCATATTCAACCTGCTCTTCAACCATGATCATAACCAACCTGCCCTTCAACCATGATCATAACCAACATTTCCTTCTTCTATCACCATAACAAACCTAAATTTTCATCCGTCATCATAACAAGCATTCTATTCATCCATCACTATAGCCATGTGCCTTTCATCCAACACTATAGCCATCTTCCTTTCATCCATCACCATGACCAATATCCCGTTCAAGTATAACTACGACCAGCCTGCCTATCATCATAACTATAACCAATCTGTACTTCATCCATCACTGTAACCAACCTAAATTTCATCCATGACCATAACAATCATGGCCTTCATCCATTACTATAACCAACCTGCCTTTCATAGATCACCATAACCAATCTCCCGTTCAAGTATAGCTACAACTAACCTGCCTATCATCCATCACCATAACCAATTTGCTATGTATCCATTACTTTAAACAAGCTGTCTTTCAAACATCATCATAACCAACCTACACTTCATATATCACCATAAACAACCTACCCTTCAACCATCACCATAACCATCCTACCCTTCAACCATCACTATAACCAGCCTGTCACTTATAAATCACCATAACTGTCCTGCGCTTCATCCCCATAAACAACCTACCCTTCTACCATCACCATATACACCTTAACCTTCCTTTATCACCATAACTAGCATGTCTTTCATCCATCACCATAACCAACCTACCCTTTACCCATCACCATAACCATCCTACCCTTCAACTGACCATAACCAGCCTGTCCTTCACCCATCATCATAAACAACCAGCCCCCCCATCCATCACTTTAAATGACCTGCCCTTCTTGCGTCACCATAAAGAAGTTGCCCTTCACCCATTTCCTTAACCAACCTACTATTCATCCATCACCAACCTGCCTTTCGTCAGTCTACATAGACAGCTTACCCTTCGACTATCACCTTAACCAACCTGTCCATCATCTGTCATGACCAGTCTTCTCGTTCATCCGTTACCATAACCAGCTTGAGCTTCATCCATCACTATAACCAACCAACCATTTATACATAACCATGCCAACATACCTTTCATCTATCACCATAACTAAACTGTCTTTCAACAATCACTATAACCATCCTCCCCTTCAACCTTCATCATAACCATTGTACCCTTCATCCATCATCATATCCAACCCTTTCGATACTTGACCTGCCCTTTATCCATCACCATAAACAACCAGCACTTCATCTATCATCATAACGAACCCACCTTTCATCCATCAATATAAATAAGCTACCCTTCATCTATCACCAAAAAAAAACCTACCGTTTATCCATTACCATTAACAACATGCCCTTCAATCATCTCCAAAGACAACTTATCCTTCAACTATAACCATAACCAGCCTGTCCATCAATCGTCACCATGACCAGCCTACACGTCATCCATCACCATAATCAATTTCCCCTTCATCCATAACTATAACCAATCTGCTTTTCATATATCACCATAACTAACCTGCTTTTCATATATCACCATAACTAACCTGCTCTTCAACCATCACCATAACCAACCTGCTCTTCATGCGCTATTAGAACCAACCTGCCCTTCATCCATCACCATAAAAACCTACTCTTCAACCATTACCATAGCCACCGACCCTCCATCCATCACCATAAACTACCTGCCTTTAATGCGTCTATATAATCAGCTCTTCATTTATCCATCTTCATAACCAGCCCGTCATTCATTCATCATAAACAATAAGCCCATTATCCATATCTGTAATCAAATTGCCTTTCATCAATCACCATAAACAACTTCCCCTTAAACGATCTCCATAACCTACTTACCCTTCACCCATCACCATAACCAACCCGCCCTTTAATCATCACTATAACCAAGCAGCCCTTCTTCCAATATCATAACTAATCTGTCCTTTCATTACCGTAACCATCTGTTCCTTCATCCAGCACCTTAAACAATTTACCCTTCAACCATTATCATAACTTACCGACCATTCATCCATCACCATACCCAACATGCCCTTCCTTCATCACCCTTTGACCATCACTATAACCAACCTTCTCTTCTTTCATCACCATAACCAGGTACCCTTCATCTATCACAATAATCAACCAGTTTTATCTATCACCATAACCAATCTGGCTTTCATCCATCACCATATCCAAAATGCTCCTTTAACCATCACCATAAACAACCTACCCTTAATCCATCACCATAATCAATCTGCCCCTCATCCATCATCATATCTAACTTGCTCTTCAACCCTTCCCATACTTGACCTGCCCTTTATCCATCACCATAAACAACCAGCCCTTCATCTATCATCATAACAATCCCACCTTTCATCCATCAGTATGAATAAGTTGCCTTTCATCTATCACCATAACAAACCTACCGTTTATCCATTACCATAAACAGCATGCCCTTCATTCATCTCCATAGACAACTTATCCTTCAACTATAACCATAACCAGCCTATCCTTCAATCGTTACCATGACCAGCCTACACATCCTCCATCACCACAATCAATTTCCCCCTTCATTCATAACCATAACCAATCTGCTTTTCATAGATTACCATAACTAACCTGCTCTTCAACCATCACTATAACCAAACTGCTTTTCATGCGTTGTTATAACAAACCTACCCTTCATCCATCACCATAAAAACCTACCCTTCAATCATTACCATAACCAACGACCTTCAATCCATCACCATAAACTACCTGCCTTTCATCCATATCCATAACCAGCACTTCATTCATTCATCCTCATAACCAGCCCGTCATTCATCCATCATAAACAACAAGCCCCTCATCCATATCTCTAACCAAATTGCCTTATATCAATCACCATAAACAACTTGCCCTTCAACGATCACCATAACCTACTTACCCTTTATCCATCACCATAACCAACCTGCCTTTTAATCATCACTCTAACCAAGCAGCCCTTCTTCCAATATCATAACTAACTTGTCCTTACATTACCGTAACCATCTGTTCCTTCATCCAACACTTTAAACAATTTACCCTTCAACCATTACCATAACCTACCGACCATTCATCCATCACCATCCCCAACATGCCCTTCCTTCATCACCCTTTGACCATCACTATAATGAACCTGCTCTTCTTTCATCACCATAACCATGTACCCTTCATCTATCACAATAATCAACCAGTTTTATCTATCACCATAACCAATCTGGCTTTCACCCATTACCATAGCCAAAATGCTCCTTTAACCATCACCACAAACAAGCTACCCTTAATCCATCACCATAATCAGTCAGCCCCTCATCCATCATCATATCCAACTTGCTCTTCAACCCTTCCCATTCTTGACCTGCCCTTTATCCATCGCCATAAACAACCAGCCCTTCATCCATCATCATAACGAGCCCACCTTTCATCCATCTATATAAATAAGCTGCCCTTCATCTATCACCATAACAAACCTACCGTTTACCCATTATCATAAACAGCATGCCCTTCATCCATCTCCATAGACAACTTATCCTTCAACTATAACCATAACCAGCCTGTCCTTCAATCGTCACCATGACCAGCCTACACATCATCCATCGCCATAATCAATTTCCACTTCATCCATAACTATAACCAATCTGCTTTTCATATATCACCATAACTAACCTGCTGTTCAACCATCACTATAATCAACCTGCTCTTCATGCGCTATTATAACCAACCTACCCTTCATCCATCACCATAAAAACCTACCCTTCAACTATTACCATAACTACCGACCCTCCATCCATCACCATAAACTACTTACCTTTCATCCACCTCCATAACCAGGGCTTCATTTATCCATCTTCATAACCAGCCCATCATTCATCCATCACAAACAACAAGACCCTCATCCATATCTGCAACCAAATTGCCTTTCCTCAATCACCATAGACAACTTGCCCTTCAGCGATCATCATAACCTACTTACCCTTTAATCACCTGCCCTTTAATCATCACTATAACCAAGCAGCCCCTCTTCCAATATCATAACTAACCTGTCCTTTCATTACCGTAACCATCTGTTCCTTCATCCAGCACCTTAAAGAATTTACCCTTCAACCATTACTATAACCTACCGACCATTCATCCATCACCATACCCAACATGCCCTTCCCTCATCACCCTTTGATCAATACTATAACGAACCTGCTCTTCTTTCATCACCATAACCATGTACCCTTCATCTATCACAATAATCAACCAGTTTCATCTATCACCTTAACCAGTCTGGCTTTCATCCATCACCATAGCCAAAATGCTCCTTTAACCATAACCACAAACAAGCTACCCTTAATCCATCACCATAATCAATCTGCCCCTTATCCATCATCATAACTAATTTGCCATTGAGCCATCACCATAAACAAATTGCCCTTCAACCATCTCCATTACCAACCTACAATTCATTCATCACTATAACCATAACCAACCTACCATTCATCCAAGACCATAATGAAACTATCCTCTATCCATCGACATTAGCAACCTGCCCTTTAACCATGGATATACCCAACGTGCCCTTCATCCATTGCCATAATTAAACTGACCTTCATGCATCACTATAACCAACCAGCTTTTCATCCATCACCATAACCAACCTGTCCTTTATCAATCACCATAACCAACCTGTCCTTTATCAATCACCATAACCATCCTGCTATTCACCCATTGCTTTAACTAACCTGCCTTCAACCATCACCATAACCAACCTACCCTTCACCCATTACCATAAGCAACCTACTTCTCAGCCATCACCAAAACCAACCTACCGTTCAACCATCATTATAACCAGCCTGCCCTTCATCCATCACCTTAACCATCCTGCCCTTCATCCTCCACATAAACAACCTTAAGCAACTTAGGCTTAATCCATCACCATAACAAACCTGCCCTTTATCTATGATTAGACCCAACCTGCCCTTCATACATCACCATAATCTACCTACTCTTCATCGATCACCATACCCAACCTGTCCTTCATCCATCACTGTAACCAACCTGCTGTATATCCATCACTCTAACCATCCTGCCCTTCAACCATAATCATAAGCAACCTACCCTTAATTCATAACCAAAGACCACATACCTTTCAACCATAACCATATACAACTTACCCTTCAAACATCACCAGAACCAGCGCGTCTTCATCCATCACTATAACCATTTTTCCCTTCATTCATCACCATAAGCAACCTACCCTTCAACCGTCGCCATAACCAATTTACCCTTTATCGATCACTATAACCAATATACCTTTCACCCATAACCATAACCAACATGCCCTTCATCCATCACCATAACCAATTTACCTTCATCCATCACCATAAACAACCCGCCCTTCATTCATAACCATAAATTATCTGTCTTTCATCCATCATCATAACTAACCTGTCTTTCAACCTTCATATCCAACATATCCTTCATCCAGCACCATAAACAACCTACTCTTCATCCATAACCGTAAACCACCGATCCTTAAACTATCACTTTAACCAGCTTACCATCCATCACCAAAACCAACCTGCCCTTCATCCATCACCATAACGAACCTGCCCCTCCTTCATCATCCTAACTATTGTGCCCTTCTTCCATCACCATAGCCTACCTGCAATTAATTCATCACTATAATCAACCTGCACTTCCTTTATTACCATAACCAACCTACAGTTTTAACCATCACCATAACCAAGCCACTCTTACTTCATCACCATAACTAGGTTACCCTTCGTCTATCCCAATAATCAATCTTTATTTACCCATCACCATTACCGATGGTCTTGAGCCCTCACCATAGCCAAAATACTCCTTTTAATCATTACCATAACTAACCTATCCTTAATCCATCACCATTACCAAATTGCCCTTCATCCATCATCATAGCCAAGTGGCCATTCATCCATCACTGTTTCCAACCTGCCTTTCATCATCACCATGAACAACTTGCCATTCAACCATGAACATAAGTAAACTACCGTTCATCCATCAAAATAACCAACTTGCCCTTCAAACATCACCAAAACTCATCACATTTTCAACTACTCTAAATCCATCACTGTAACTAGCCTGGCCTTCATCCATCACCATCATCAACCTACCCATCGTCCATTACTATAACCAACTTGACCTTCAACCATCACCATAAGCAACCTACCATTCATCCAAGACCATAATCATCCTACCCATCGTCCATCACCATAACTATCCTGCCTTTCAACTATGATTATGTGCAACCTGCCCTTCATCCAAAACCATAACTAATCTACTCTTCATGCATCACCATAACCAACCAATTTTTCACCCATCACCATAACCAACCTGTCCTTCATCCATCACCAAAACCAACCTGTTATTCATTCATCGCTTAAACCATCTTGCCTTTCAATCATCAACATAAACAACCTACCCTCTATCCATCACCATAAATAAACTACCTTTCAAACATCACTATAATCAACCTACCCTACAACCATCATCATAACCAACATACTCTTCATCCACCATCATAACCAACCTATTCTTCATCCATTACCATAACCAACCTGCTTTTCATCCATCACTTAAAACAATCGCTCGTTTAACTACCAGTACAACTAACCTGCCTATCATCCATCACTATAACCAATCTGTTATTTACCCATCACCATAACCAACCTGTTATTCATTCATCCATTGAACCATCCTGTCCTTCAACCATCATCATAACTAACCTATCCTTCATCCATCACCATAAACAACCTACCTTTCAATCATCACCATAACCTACGTACTCTTGAACCATCACTATAACCAGCATGTTCCTCATCCATCACCATATCCATCCTGCCCTTCATCCATCACCATAAAGAACCTACCCTTCAACCATCACCATATCCAACTTACCCTGTATCCCTTACTATAACCAACCTGCCCTTCATCCAACACCATAACCAACCTGCCCTTCAACCATGATTATAACCAACCTACTCTTCATCCATCATCAAGACCAACCAATTCTTCATCCATCGCAATAACCAGCCTTCTCTTCATCCATTACAGCAACCAACCTGCAATTCATTCGTCACCATAAACCAACCTGCCTTCAACCACCATCATAACCAACCTACCCACATCCATCACCATATATAACCTACCTTTCAGCCATCACCATAATCAACCTACCCTTCAACCATCACCGTAACCAGCCTGCCCTTCATCCATCACCTTACCCATTCTGCCTTTCATCTATCAACATAACCAACCTGCTCTTCAATCATCACCATAACCAAGTTACCCTTTATCCATCACCATATCCAACCTACCCCTCATCCATCAACATACCAATCTGCCCTTCATCCATCAACATAAACCACCTCCCTTTCGACCATCACCATAACCAGCCTGTCCTTCAGCTCTCACCGTAACCAACCTACCCTTAAACCCTTACCGTAGCCAACCAGCCCTTGCATCACCACCATAACTAGCCTCTCTTCATATACTATCGTAAATAACTTGCCATTCGTCTATTACCATGATTGCCCCATCATCTGACACAGTAATTAACCTACCTTTACCCATCACTATATCCAATCTGGCCATCATCCATCTCCATGGCCAACATGCTCTTTTAACCATTACCATAACCACCTTGCCCTTCCTTCTATCATCTAATCCACTTTGCCATTCATCCATCACCATAACCAACCTGCCCTTCAAACATCACAATAATTTATCACCTTCTAAACTGCTCATCCATCACCATAAACAACTTGACTTTCATCCATCTCCAAAACCAACGTGATCTTCAACAATCGCCATAACTAACATGCCCTTCAACCATCACTATAACCAACCAGCCCCTTATGCACTATCATAACCAACATATCCTTCATCCACCACCATAACAGACAACTTATCCTTCAACTACCACCATAACCAGCCTGTCTTTCAACGGTCATCATGAACAGCCTACCCTTCACCCACAACCATAACCAACTTACCCTTCATCCATCACTATAACCAATTCCCTTCATACATCACCATAACTAATCTGTCCCTTAACTATCACTATAACCAACCTGTCCTTCAAGCACTATCATAACCAACTTATCTTTCATCCATCACCATAACAAACCTACCCTTTAGCCATCGGTATAACCCATTTCCCTTCCTTAATCATCATAACCAACCTGCCCTTCATTCATGACCATAACCAATCTGCCTTTCATCCATCACCATAATCAACCAGCCCCTCATCGATCTCAATAACCTACCCTTCAACAATCACCATAACCAGCCTGTCCTTTATGCATCACCATAGCCATCCTGCCATTCATCCATCACCATAATCAACCTACTTTTCAACCATCACCATAACCAACCTACCCTTCTTCCGTCACTATGTCCAACTTACCCTTCAACAATCACCTTATCCAACTTACCCTTCATAAATCACAAACAACCTACCCTCATCCATAACCATAAAAACCTATCCTTCATCCACAACTATAAATAACCAACCCTTCGACCATCACCATAACCAACCTGCCCTTTCATCATCACCATAGCCAACTGATTCTTCAACCGTCACCTTAACCAACCTAGCCTTCAACAGTCACCATAACCAGCCTGTCCTTCGTCCATCACCATAACCATCCTGCCCTTCAATTATCACCATAAACAAACCTACTCTTCAACCATCGCCATAACCAACTTACCCTTCTTCCGTCACCATATCCACCTTACTCTTCATCAATCACTATATCCAACTTAACCTTCATCCATCACCATAAACAACCTACCCTCATACGCAACCATGAAAAACTACCCTTCATCCATAAAGATAAACAACCAACTCTTCAACTATCACCATAACCATCCTGCCCTTTCGTCATCACCATATCCAACTGATTCTTCAACCATCACCTTAACCAACCCACCCTTCAACAATCACCATAACCAGTCTGTCCTTCATCCATCACCACAATCATCCTGCCCTTCATCCATCACCATAAACAACCTACTCTTCAACAATCACCATAACCGACTTTCCCTTCTTCCATCATCATATCCAACTTACCCTTCATCCATCACCAAAAACAACCTACCCTTCATCCATAACCATAAAGAATCAATCCTTCAACCATTACCATTACTAACTTTCACTTTCTTCACCACCATAACCAACCGACTCTTCAAGCACCACCATAGCAAACCTACCCTTCATCTATCATCATAATGAGGTTGCCTTTCGTCCATTAGTATAACTAGCCTACCCTTCATCTATCACAATAATCAGCCGGCCCTTATCCATCACCATAACCAACCTGCCCTTCCTTCACCATCATAACAAGCTGAACCTTCATCTATCATCATAATCAACTTGCCCTTCATTCATTATCATAATAAACCTACCCATCATCTATCACAATAATCAACCTGCCTTTATCTATCACCATAACCAATCTGGCCTTCATCCATCATCATAGCCAAAATGCTCCTTTAGCTATGTGCATAATCTACCTATCCTTCTTCAAAAACCATCACCAACTGGCCCTTCATCCATCATCATAACCAATTTGCTATTCATCCTTCACTTCAACCAACTTGCCTTTCAACCATCATCATTACCAACCTACCCTTGATACATCACTAGAACCAACTTACTTTTCAAGTATCACGATAACTAGCATGCCACTTGTCCATCACCATAAACGACCTGTATATCATCCATCACCATGAGCAACCTGCCCTTCAACCATCACCCTAGACAACTTGCCCTTCATAGTTCACCATAACCAACTTACCCTGTATCATCGCCATAACGAACCTACACTTCATCCATCACCATAACCAACCAGCCATTCAACCATGATTATAACCATCCTGCTTTTCATCCATTACCATAATCAACCTACTCTTCATCCATCACCATAATCAACCTGCCCTTCATCCATCACTATAACCAACCTGTTATTCATCCACCACTTTAACCAACCTGCCTTTCAACCATCATCATGACCAACATACCCTTGATCCATTTCTATAAGCAACCTACCTCTCAACCATCACCATAACCAACTTACCCTTCAACCATCACTGTAACCAGCCTGTCCTTCATTCATCACCATAACCATCCTGCCCTTCATCTATTACCATAAACAACCTATATTTCAACCATCACCATAACTACCTCTTTATCCATCACCATAACCAACCTACCTTTCATCCAACACCAAACTCAACCTGCCTTTTATTCATCACCATAAACAACCTACCATTGAACCATCACCATAACCAATTTATCCTTCATCCATCACCATAACCAACCTGCCATTATCCATAACCATAAATCCCCTACCCTTCAAACGTCACCATAACCAGCCTCTCCTTCAATCGTCACTATACTCAACCTACACTTTTTTCATTACCATAGCCAACCAGCCCTTGCTTCATCAACATAACGAGCTTCCCCTTCATATTATCATAAATATCTTGCTCTTCGTCCATTACCATAACTAACCCATCATCTTTCACAATACTTAACTTGCTTTTATCCATCACCATAACCAATTTGGCCATCATCCATCACAATGGCCTACATGCTCTTTTTACCATTACCATAACTAACCAACCTACCCTTCATCCATTACCATAACCAACTTGCCCTTCATTCATCATCTTCTCTAATTTGCCATTCATCCCTCACCATAACTGACCTGCCCTTCAAACATCACCATAATTCACCTCCTTTCAAACAACTCATCCATCACCATAACCAACCTGCGGTCCAACCATCCCCATAAGTAATGTGCCCTATAAACCATCATCGTAACTAACTTGCCCTTTAACCATCATTATAACTAACCTGCCCTTCATCCAACACCATAACCAGTCTGTCCTCCGTCCATCATCATAACCATCCTGTCCTTCATCCGTAACCATAAACAACCTACCTTTCAATCGACGCCATAACTAACTTATCCTTCTTCCGTCACCATATCCATCCTGCCCTTCATCCATCACCATAAACAATTTACCCTTCAAGCATCACTATAACCGTCTCACACTTCAATAATCACCATAACCAACCGCCCTTCATCCATCACCATAAGGAACCTACTCTTCAACCATCACCATAATCTTCCTGCCCTTCCATTATCACCATAACCAATTGATTCTTTATCCATCACCTTAACCAACCTACCATTCAACCATCACCATATCCAGCCTGTCCTTCATCCATCACCATAACCATCCTGTCATTCATCCATCACCATAAGCAGCCAATTCTTCAACCAACCATCACCAAAACCAACTTACCCTTCTTCTATCACGAAATCCAACCTACCCTTCATCCATCACCAAAAACAACCTACCCTTCATCCACAACCATAAACAATCAATCCTTCAGCCAATACCATTACGAACCTTCACTTTCTTCATCATCATAACCAACAGAGCCTTCAAGCACCACCATAACCAACCTATCCTTCTTTTATCACCATAACCAACCTACCCTTCATCGTCCATTAGTATAACTAGCCTACCCTTCATCTATCACAATAATCAACCGGCCATTATCCATCACCATAACCAACCTGCCATTCCTTCACAGCCATAACAAGCTGAACCTTTATCTATCATTATAATCAACTTGCCTTTCATCCATTACCATAATAACCTATCCATCATCTATCACTATAATCAACCTTCCTTTATCTGTCACCATAACCAATCAGGCCTTCATCCATCATCATAGCCAAAAAATGTTCTTTTAACCATAAGCATGATCAACCTATCCATCATCGATAACCATCACCAACTTTTCCATCACCCATCATCATAGCCAATTTGCTATTCATCCATCATCATAACGTACCTGCCCTTCAAACATCACCATTCATGTTTCAAACTATTCCTCATCCATCAAAATGACCCACATGCCTGACACCCATCATAATAACATTCACTTCAACAGTCACCATAACCAATCTGCCCTTTAACTATCACCATACTAACCTGCCTTTAATACATAGCCATAGCCAACCTGACATGCAATGATCATTATGATTATCCTGCCTTAAAATAAACACAGAGACCAACTTACCCTTCATCCATCAACAGATCCAACTTGCTTTCCAAGTTTCACGATAACTAACATGCCACTTGTCCATCACCATAATCGACCTGTATATCATCCGTCACCACAAACAACCTGCCCTTCAACCATCACTCTAAACAACTTGCCCTTCATCTTTTACCATAACCAACTTACCCTGTATCCATCACCATAACGAACCTACCCTTCATCCATCACCATAACCAACCAGCCATTCAACCATGATTATAACCAACATGCCCGTCATTCATTTCATAATCATCTACTCTTCCTCCATCACCATAATCAACCTGCCCTTCATCCATATTTATAAACAACCTGTTATGAATTATCGCTTTAACCAACCTCCCTTTCGACCATCATCATAACAAACCTACCCTTGATCCATCACCATAAACAACCTACCTTCCAACTATCACCATAACTAACTTACCCTAAACCATCACCATAACCAGCATGTCCTTCACTCATCACCGTAACCGTCCTCCCCTTCATCTATTACCATAAACAACCTATATTTCAACCATCACCATAACCAAACTATATTTTATTCATTATCATAAACAACCTACCTTTCATTCATCACCAAAATCAACATGCCTCTCATTCAGCACCATAAACAACCTACCTTTGAACCATTGCCATAACCAATTTACCCTTCATCCATCACCATAACCAACCTGTCATTCATCCATAACCATAAATCCCCTACCCTTCAAACATCACCATAATCAGCCTGTCCTGTAATCATCATCATAACCATCCTGCCCTTCACCTATTACCATAAACTACCTATATTTCAACCATCACCATAACCAACTTACACTTTATCCATCACCATAAACAGCCTACCTTTCATCCATCACCAAAATCAACCTGCCTTTTATCCATCACCATTAACAACCTACCCTTGAACCAAAACCATAACCAATTTACCCGTCATCCATCACCATAACCATCCTGCCATTCATCCATAACCATATATCCCCTGCCATTCAAACATTACCATAACCAACCTGTCCTTAAACCGTCACCATACTCAACCCACCCTTTTTCGATTACTATAGCCAATCAGCCCTTGCTTCATCAACATAACGAGCCTCCCCTTCATATTATCATAAATAATTTACCCTTCGTCCATTACCATAACTAACATATTATCTGTCACAATAATTTACTTGCTTTCATCCCTCACCATAACCAATTAGGCCATCATCCATCACGATGGCCTACATGCTCTTTTTACCATTACCATAACTAACCAACCTACCCTTCATCCATTACCATAACTAACCAACCTACCCTTCATCCATTACCATAACTAACTTGCCCTTCATCCATCATCTTATCCAATTTGCCATTCATCCATCACCATAACCAATCTGCCCTTCAAACATCACCATAATTCATTACCTTTCAAATAGCTCATCCATCACCATAAGCAACCTGTGGTCCAAGCATCTCCACAAGTAACGTGTCCTATAAACCGTCTCCGTAACTAACTTGCTCTTTAACCATTGCTATAACCTACTTACCCTTCATCAACCAGACTGTCCTTCATCCATCACCATAAACATCCTTCCCTTCATCCATCACCTTAAACAATTTACCCTTCAACCATAACCATAACCATAACCAACTGCCCTTCGTCAATCACCATAAAGAACCTACCCTTCAACCATCACCATAACCAACTGATTCTTCAACTATCACCTTAACCAACCTACCCTTCAGCAACCACCATAACCATCATGTCCTTTACCTATCACCATAACCATCCTGCCCTTCATCCATCACCATAAACAACCTACTCTTCAACCATCGCCGTAACAAACTTACCCTTCTCCATTACCATATCCAACTTACCCTTCATCCATCACCATATCCATCTTATCCTTCATCCATCACCATAAACAACTTAACTTAATTCATTAATAGCCATAACAACCTACCCTTCATCCATAACCATAATCAACCAACCCTTCAACCATCACCACAACCAACCTGCCTTTTCATCACCATAACCAACTGATTCTTCAACCATCACCTTAACCAGCCAACCCTTCAACCATCACTATAACCAACCTGTTCTTCATCTATCACTATAACCAACCTGCTCTTCATCCATCACCACAACCAGCTTGTCCTTCATCCATCACCATAACCATCCTGTCTCTCATCCGTAACCTTAAATAACTTTCTCTTCAACCATCACCATAACCAACTTACCCTTCTTCTATCACCATATCCAACTTACCCTTCAGCCGTCACCATAAACAACCGAACCTTTACATATAACCATAAGCAACCAATCCTTCAACCATCACCATAACCAACCTTCCTTTCCTTCATTACCATAACTAACTGATCTTTCAAGCATCATCATAACCAACCTGCCCTTCCTTTATCACTATAATCAACCTACCCTTCATCTATCACCATAATGATCTTGCCCTTCGTTCTTTTCCATTACTAAACTACCCATCATTATTGCAAAAATCAGCCAACCTTTATCCATCACCATAACCAACTTGCCCTTCCTTCACCACGAGAACAAGCTGAACCTTCATCTGTCATCATAATCATCTTGCCCTTCTTCCATTACTATAATAAACCTACCCATCATCTATCACAAAATCAACCTGCCTTTATCTATCACCATAACCAGTCTGGCCTTCGTCCATCATCATAGCCAAAATGCTCTTTTAAGCATATCCCTAACCAACCTGTCCGTCATCAATAGCCATCACCAACTTGCCCTTCATCCATCATCATAACTAATTTGCTATTCATCCATAACCATAACTAACCTGCCCTTCAAACATCACCATAATTCATCATGTTTCAAACTACTTCTAATCCATCAAAATGACCTACAAGCCCTACATCCATCTCAATAACTAACGTGCACTTCAACCGTCGCAATAACCAACCTACCTTTCAATTATCACCATACTAACCTGCCTTTAATACACAGCCATAACCAACCTCAGATGCAATAATCATTACGATCATCCTGCCTTAAAAAATATCGCCAAGACCAACTTGCCCTTCATCCATCACCAAAACCAACTTGCTTTTCAAGTGTCACGATGACTATATACGACTATATACGACTTGCTCTTCATCCATCACCATAAACAATCTGCCCTTCAACTATCACCATGAATAATTTGCCCTTCATCCTTCACCATAACCAACCTGGCCTTTATCCATAACCATAAAGAATCTACCCTTCATCCATCAACATAGCCAGCCTGTACTTCAACCATCACTATAACAAACTTACCCTTCATCCACCACCAAAACCAGCCTGCCCTTCAACCACCACCATAAAACCTACCCTTCATCCATCATCAAATCCAGCTTGTCCTTCGACCGTTACCATAATCAACCTGCCTTTCATCCTTCACCATAAGCAACCTATCCCTCAACCATCACCATAATCAACCGACCCCTCACCCATCACCATACCAACCTGCCCTTCATCCATTACCTTAACCAGCCTGTCCTTCATCTATTACTATAACCATTCTACCCTTCATCCATCACTGTAAAGAACCTACACTTCAACCATCACCATAAAAACTTACCCTCTATCTATCACCATTATCTACTTACCCTTCATCCATCACCATAACCAACCTGCCCTTCATCTATCAACATAAAAACCCTGCCCTTCATCTATCAACATAAAAACCCTGCCCTTCAACCATTACTATAACCAGTCTTTTAACCAATACCATACCCATCTTGCCTTTCATCTATCACCAAAAACAACCTTCCATTCATCCATAACCATAAATCGCATATTCTTCAACCATCACCATAATCAACCTGCTCTTCATCCATCACCATGAACATTCTGCCTATCATCCTTTACCATATCCAACTTGCTTTTCCTTCAACACCATAACCAACCTACCCTTCATCAATCACCATGACCAACCTACCCTTCGATCATCACCATAGCTAACCTGCCCTTCAACCATCACCATAACCAACCCACCCTTCCTCTATCACCCTAATCAACCTGCCCTTCATTCATCACCATAACCAGCCTGCCCTTCCTTCGCCAACATTACCATCCTACCCTTTATAATACTACTATAACTAACCTGCCCTTCTTTCATCACCTTATCCAGCCTACTCTTCATCTATCACAATAAGCATCCTGCCTCTATCCCTCACCATAAACAATCTGGCCTTTCTCCGTTACCATAGCCAAAATGTTCCTTTAACCATTACCATAACCAACCTTCCCTTAATTCATCATCATAAACAACTTGCCCTTCAACCATTACCATAACCAAACTACCCTTCATCAATCACCATAAAAAACCTGCCCTTGAAACATCACCATAATTCATCAAATTTCATACTACTCTTTATCCTTCACTATAACCTCTCCTTCATCCATCACTTTAACCAAATTGATCTTCAGCCATGAATAATCTACTTTTCATTCATGACCATAATTAACCTACCATTCATCAATCACTATAATAAACCCGTCCTTCAACTACACTATAACCAGCCTGCCCTTCATCCATTATCATAAGCTACCTACTCTTCATCCATCCCCATAATCAACCTGCCCTTCCTTCATCACCAAAGCTAACCTGCCCTTCAACCATTCCCATAGCCAACCTGCTGTTCCTTCATCACCCTAACTAACCTGCCCTTCCTCTATCACCGTAATCAACCTGCCCTTCATTCATTACCTTAACCGACCTGTCCTTCCTTCACCACCTTAACCAACCTACCCTTTAACCACCACCATAACCAGCCTGCCCTTTCTTCATCACCTTATCCAGCCTACACTTCATCTAGCACAATAATCGTTCTGCCTCTATTCCTCACCATAACCAATCTGGCCTTTATCCATCACTACAGCCAAAATATTCCTTTAACCATTACCATAACCAATCTCCCCTTAATCCATTACGATAACCAACTTGCTCTTCAACCCTCATCATAATCAACTTGCTATTCATTAGTCAGCATAACCAACCAGGCCCTCATCCATCACCATAAACAAATTGCCCTTCAACCATTACCATTACCAAGCTTGTTTTCATCCATCACTGTAAACAACCTGCCTTTGAAAGATCACAGTAATTCATCGCATTTCAAACTACCCTTTATCAGTCACAATAAACAACTCTCTTTCATCCATCACTATCCAAATTGATCGTCAACCAACACCATAACCAACCCACCATTCATCCATGAGCATAATCAACCTTCCCTTCATCCATCACCATGATGGGCCTGCCCTTCAACTATCACTATAATCAACTTGCACTTCATCCATTATCACAAACAACCTACTTTTCACCCATCACCATAATCAACCTGCCTTTCCCTCATCACCATAGGCAACCTGCCCTTCAACCATCACGATAACCAACCTGCCCTTTTTTCTTCACCCTAGCTTACCTGCCCTTCCTCTATCACCCTAATCAACCTGCCTTTCATTCATCATTATAACCGACCTTTCCTTCCCTCACCACCATAGCTAACCTACCCTTTAACCACCATCATATAAAACTTGCCCCTCCTTCATCACCTTATCCAGCCTACACTTCATCTATCACAATAATCATCCTGCCATAA
>JAUUDY010058324.1:0-15061 GCA_032361765.1 Panulirus inflatus
TGTGTGGATGTGTATGTATATACATGTGTATGTGGATGGGTTGGGCCATTCTTTCGTCTGTTTCCTTGCGCTACCTCACTAACGCTGGAGACAGCAACAAAGTATAATAAATAAATGAATAATATTCTACAAGCATTCAGAAAAGTAACATGGTATAAAAAACCAAGGGCAGAGTGGAAGGAAACAGTGGAAGTGCATATGAGAGGGAAGGTGTTTAAGTGGAAGAACTTGCAGAGACATGTTGAGAAAATGGTGAATGCTGTTGACTCTGTATCAAACACCCTGCAATGCATGAAATATAAATTTAAAGACTCATAAGCAAGCTATCCAAGCTGTCATATCATCAAGTAGAAGTGATCAGGATAATCTTATACATGATCTTATTTTGATTAAAGATAACAAAAATGCATTTATATGACAATACTGAAAATCAAAAGCAACATATACCTTATGTAGGAAGATGATTCAACCTTGTATCACATGACGTAAACTCAAATAATTGGATTTTTGTCTATCACTACTAACGTGAGGAGGAATACCACATATGACTCCATCAGTATGATGTAAGAGTAACACATATGTCTCATCCATACAGCTGTAAATGATGGAAAAGAGCTAGAAATCTCCATGATATGAATGTCTTACACTTAGGAATATACATAAATATAGCTATCTTTGGCCCAAAACATATTCATAAAAATTCTTATCAACAGGTGGTACAAAAATATTTTTGAACATACTTGATCTTGTTCTGTCTACTGACAGCATACTACCCCTCTATACAACGTCGTTCTAATTCACTCCATCCTGTGCATCCTTCATCTTCCTTCACATTTAGGTCCCAATCACTCAACCTTTTTTTCACTCCATCCTTACTTCTCCAATTTGGTCTCCCCCTTCTCCTTATTCCCTCCATTTCCAACATGTTTATCCTCTTTGTTGACCTCACTCATTCTCTCCATATATCGAAACCATTTCAGTACACTCTCTCCAGCTCTCTCAGCTGCACTCTTTTTATCACCAAACCTCCCTCTTACCCTTATATCATTTATTCAATCAAATCACTTCACACCACACACTGTCCTCAACCATTTCATTTCCAACACTTCCACCCTCCTTCACATACCATGTATAGCCCATTCTTAGCATCCATATAACATTTTTGGAACTACTATACTTTCAAATATACCCATTTTTGCCCTCATAGATTATGACCTCTCATTCCACACATTCTTCAGTGCTCCTAAAACCTTCCCCCCCTAAACATCCCATGACACTTCCACTTCCATTATTCCATTTGCTGCCATGTCCACTCAAAGATATCTAAAAATGCTTCACTTTCTCCAATTTCTCTCCATCTAAACTTACACTCCATCTAACTTGTTCCTCTTCTTGCTATACCTAATAACCTTGCTTTTATTCACATTTTACTCTTCCTCCTTTCACAAATTCTTACACCTACTGCAATTTTTCACTGAAATCTGCCACTAGTGCAAAGTCATCAGCAACAATAATACATGCATGATAATTGAACATGATATAAAATTGCACAAAGACTCTGTAAGAACATTAATGTAGCACAGGTGATCAGATTAAACAGAGTATCGCACTACAACTGCAGATCTTCAGAAATGTGAGGACGGTAAGGTAAGCTGATACATGGTGTACATTGTTTCATCTTCCCTTATTATCCTAACTTTTTAAAAGAAGCTGATATGAGTTGTACAGTGCATCTTCCCAAAACCAGACAAAGTGATGTGAAGGAATTTGAGATTGGGACCTATTTCAAGTTCAGGGAGAAAAATCTATATCCCCCAATCCCAGACTATTTGGCCAGGGTTTTGGACATACTCAGGATTCTGGGAGAAATACTGTACACTATTAAAGCTCTACTTGGAGGGAAAAATGTCTGCAACTTGGAATTGCATTCTTTTTTCCTCCTATAACCAGGACAAAGCCTGAAAATGGCATTTTCAAAATATCTGCAATCTGTTGGAGGGTGACAGCAAAGGAGGGAGTGGCACTTCCACTGCAGGAGTTATGGGACTATGTTACTGAAAGAAAGTGAGTTCCAGACAGATTTGGGTAAGAATGAAAGTGTATTACATGAAGTGGGTAATTCTAAGCCCTTATTCATGCACAAGAGAGAAAGTGGAGTGAGGAACAAAGGTAAGTATTTTGGGAGATGAGTGAATGCATCAACAATTCTGATGAAAGGGATTGGTCAAGTATTGGGGGTGGAAGCTTTCAGTGCAAGAGTAGATGATGTGGCAGTTGAGGGTATGATTGTGGGGCATGGAGTTTTTGGTGTAAATGAAAATGGTAAACAGCTTGTCAAGTAATGTGCTGAAAAAGGACTGGTGAATGGAAAAACCAGGTTTAATAAAGATGCATGCATAAGTACGCATGGGTGAGTGGGTATCATTGGATTATATATAAATTGATAGGTAAGCAAAGACAGGGTGTTGGATATGAATGTGCTAAGAGGGGCAGCTGCTGGGATGTCTGATCACTTCTTGGTACAGGCAAGTGTGAGTTTGTTGTGACTTCAGGAGAATAAATGACATGGGTGGGAAGAGGGTGTTTAAAGTGAATGATCTTGAAAAAGAGGCTTCTGTAATGAGATACCATAAGAGATATGGTGAAGAAAGACACAAGGTTAGAGTAAACAAGACTAGGGAAATGAGTGAGGAATGGAAGGTGAAGTGTAAGACAAGCAGAAAGTGAAATATGGACTTTTGAAAAATGGTTGAGAGTGGTGAGATGAGGAAGTTAAGTTACTGAATGTGTAAAGCAGAGAGGTGTACCAGCACTAACTTCAGGGACAGAGTCTGACTGGGAGATATAACAGAAAATACAGCAGGACGTCAAGATGAAAGTGCAAGGGCTTAAAAGGAGGGGAAATCAGAGATGGGATGAGAAACTATCAGCAAACTTCAGGAAGGATTTTTCGAGAGGAGGTGAACAGTGTGAGGAGAATGAGAAAACAAATGGGAACATGAATGATGGGAACTGATATGAAAGTGATAACAGGCAATCAATAGGTAAATAAGATATGGCACGAGTATTTTGAGGGACTGCTAAATGTGTTAGATGATAAAGGATGGCAAATGAGGGAAGTATGAGATGAGGAAGTATGCAGAGCAAGAGAGTCATAGAAAATGGTTTAGTGGAAAGAGAAAAGGTGGTGTAAGATGAAGAGTGGCATAGCAGCTTGAGTGGATGGGACTGCAATCGAATTTATCAAAAAAAAGGTGGGGGGGAAGGGGGAGTGATAGTATTGTGATTGGTCAGGATTTCCACTATATGTATGGCTCAAGGTTAGATACCTGAGGATTGAAAGAATGCCTGTACGGTGTAATTATACGAAGGCAAGGAGGATAAAAGTGAAAGCTCCAATACAGGAGTATGAGTCTGTTGAGTATACCTGATAAGTGGTATGGGAAAGTGGTGATTGAGAGGACAGTGGCATGCACAAGGAATCCAATTGGAGAGGAGTTTTTTGATCTTCAGACTGGAGGATATATGGATCTGGTGCTTGCTCTCGGAGAATTTGTCAAAAATACTTAAAGAAACACAAGGTTTTGTAATTGGCACTTATGAATCATGAGAAAACTCGTAATAGGAGTGACAGAGATGTGAAGTGCTTCAAATGTATGGCATACGTGGAAAGTTACCAAAAGCAGTGAGGAATTTCTTTGAAGAAAGGCATGTGTATAGGAGAGAAAGAGAGGGGAATGGTTCCAGGTCTGCATCAAGTGTTTGCAATGTCATGTCAACTCCTGATGATGTCAGGTTAGAGAAAGGATACAGCTATATACAAAAATAAACTTTACTAAATAATAACTGTATAAGGGTGGGAACAAACCAATGGAGGGGGACTGTCTGGCTTCTGGAATGGCTGGAGTGTATTGACCTTGGCCCATACCTGGATTGCATGTTTGGTCTAGTACCTAAATATACAAGAGGGGGTAGCCAATGAGTCCTTCAGGTAAGGTTCTTACACTGGCTTTCAGCATTCATCCGAGCACTCTCTAAGTGCAATATCCCCATCAAAAAAGAAATGATTATCAGGAAATTTCTCTTACTTTATCATCATAAGAAAACACTGAGGTTTACATATCTGGCATTTCAATTCCTTGGATATCCAATCATAAAGTGAAAAATAAGGTTTTAAAAAAATGTAAGTGGAGCAAAGTGCATAATAATTATCCAACTATTTACTGAGATGCCAGAATTAATCCAAAATCATAAAAGAAAATATATGCATATTCTTATTCCTCAAGTTCTGGTGAAAAATAATCTATGGAAAAAAAATTCCAATACAAAGCTTCATATTTGCCCAACTATTTCACTGAGGAGTTCAAGTTAATCCAGAAGGATATATACTGTATTGTAAATCATATCTTAATTTGTAATCTAACTTATCATTCATCATAAATCATATTTAGGTTTTGACTAAAATTTATCTGATTGCTGGGTAAAGAAATGAAAATAGTAACAATAATTCTATTTTCATGGAAATTAGTATAAAAGCTAAATACACTTATATACACCTATAAATCTCTCTCTATATGACCTCCCATTTCCTTAAGCAAAACCTCCACATGAACGTCCTTTTGTATACAAATGACCTCAAAGTCACATCACAACAGCTTGACACCAAAGAAGCAATATCAAATATGCAGCACTACATTACACAACTGGAACAGTAGCTCACGCAGAACAGCATGTCTACAGAATGTCTTCAATTACGTCTGTTACCTTGACTAGAACAAAACACCAACCATCCAAGGCAAGAGAAACAACAAATACAACATTCATCCCCCAAACCTAATAGCATCAACACAATAGCAACTCACAAACTAAATGCCCTCAGGACTCTAACTGCCACCAGATTTGAAAAAAAAATCCCACAACATCCTAAATAAACAATTCATTAGCTCCACTTTAAACTATGCATCACCAGACGGTCATTCACCCTCTTAAAATCAACTAAAATAATGATGTAACCCATGCAAAATAATGCACTCAGAACAATCACTGGCTTCTTAGCAACCATAAACACTTTAAACCATAATGAAACAAAGGTCACACTAACATAGTTCTATCTCAACATGCTTTTCATTCAATTCTATGCAACAGCAAGATTCCTCCAACCCAAACTGCTCTATAACTAACTGCCAACCCCAAAGTGAAAATTGAAAGCTTATCCCTTACTTATATAACAGTAACCTCAACTTACAGATCCCACAACTCCCAACAAATAAACACTGACAAAACACATACACACTAAAATAACCTGACAAGCACTAAACAAGCACCCTCCCAACTCAAGTCTTAAAAACCACATCCCTAGACAAACTGAGTCACTTTCCTGCTTACATTCTAGACATCACCCATCACTACAATGCTATAAACAGTTTCCCAAGACACTTCATGCTTACAATGCAGCTACCATAAGAAACACATCAAGCACTTACTGTTCAACTGCCTTCACTCTTTGCACAGAAATGCACACACATCATAACTTTATGACCTGTGGTCCCAATCAGTGGATGTGGCTAGCTTCATGAATGATGAAAGAGCCTCATACGGATAGAAGGGACCCGAGGCAGGAGGTAAGTAAGTACACATAATGTTTATGAAATTGCCTTGACTAGGGCATTCAGTTCTCCGTGGTGTCTCAGCTGACACAAAAAAAAAGTTTTTCTTTCTGACAGTGAAACATCTTTCTACTAATGAACCTAAAACTGAGCAGCAAAGGCATAGATTTATGTAATCTGCCTTTGGCACATCTATTTGCAAGATTTTCCAAAACTAGTGCAGCTAGTTGTGCTAAGAAATCCATACCTCTTTCTAGTAGTTTTGAATTACATGATGTTGCATTCTTCATTCTGGACTATGAGGGCACTATTGATATATCAGCATTGCTGATGGATGGGATAGTGAAAGCAATAATATCTCTCAGCATTGTCTCTGAAATCTTCCTGTCACTGCTTTCTAAAACACACATCAGGGATTTCTCACTCTCAGAGACCTACAACTCGGTTTAAATTTCTTTGTCTGTAGCAGGTGACTTCTTCATACTCATACTGGAAAAAGAAAAAAAAATTTAAAAGGACAGAACAAAAGTTTAAAGGGACTCAACAAACACATACTTGCCAAATGAGCTAACATCACTTTATCTCCTATCTTTCTTTCATCAAAAAACATACAGTAGTAATGCATGCAGTACACATTCAAAAACCATATCATGATGTTCTTACCTGGTTTAGGGTAAGAATGCAGAAAAAGAAAAATTGCTGTTATCTGGTACTGTATTCTCTTAAGAGAATGACTGATCCTGAGAGAGACTGATCCTGTCTTTGTTTAGGTCTCTGTTCACCACTAGATCCAGCAGATAGCAGCATGTGCTGGAGTCTAGATGCCATAAGATTCAAACAAAACTTTAGTTCACAACACGTGAGGGTAAAAGTTCTTCTACAGGCTCAGAGAATTTACAACTGTCACACTGTAGGGAAGATTTGGACCATCAAACTCAAAGGGTTGAATACTTAAGTTTAGCACAAATAGCTGATCCCGAACTAGTACACATATTGAAATAAATAGTAGAATTTCACATTATCAATAAATTTTAGTATACAAAGTTTGATCAAAAATAATTCTAGAATAAGATATATTGTCCAGTTTCATTACTGCAGTTTCTGGCTAACCACTGCATGTGGCCTGGCAGTCTAGATCATCAATCTACATAGGTAGCTAATATTTTTTTTATTCATTTTCAATTTACCTCAATAACTTTAGCCTCTTACTCAGTGATCCACAGTGTGTTGGTTCCATGTTGAGGTCCATCCGGTCCCATGTTAGGTTGTGCAGCTGGAGTTGAGGAGAGTAGTGTGTGTTCCTCAGGAGGGCCACGTGATGCCAGGGCCGAGTGACAGTGACTAAGTACAGCTCTTATCTGCTGGAGTATAACTGGTGTAGAATCTACTTATCTACTACTAATTCTTAGATCTAATCAATCTTAAAACTATAACAGTAGACTTCATTCTTTACAGCTTGGTAAGTCTTCATTATACACAGTACCTCCACTAGTCCAAACCTTGGTAAACCAGACCCTCAGTTAATCCAGAGCTTTTGGGACCTGCCAGCATTATTACAAAGTTGAAAATAATACAAAAACTTGAAAGTGGTGTTGTCAGTGTGCCTAGACATTTGATATTCACACTGATAGTAGTGTGGCAAAAAGAATGACTCTGAAACAGCCGAAGAGAGGGGAACCAAGTGAGAATTTTCCTTTAAGTCTCAGTCCTCTGTTCTTGACACAACCTCACTAATGCGGGAAATGGCGAACATGCATGAAAAGAATTGTTTTACATGTATCATCCACAAAAATTAATACAGATGATTTTTTTTTTAGTTCTATGGGCTTATTATGTTCCATTTGTACTTAACTTTTTCTGTTTATTTTGGATAGTCCATACTTTTGGCTAATCCATACCACCCTCCACCCTAATTGGTTCAGGCTTGCAAGAATATTCTTCATGTAAATACAGTTACTATTCTGGATATAACTGTACACTAATGAAATGCCTAGATAGGGTAATGGTATAACGTCTCTAGTTCATATGGGTCAGAGACTGCAATACTATCAAGTTATGTGGGTGGAATGGGTTGAATTAGTAATAGGTTGAATACCAATTAACAGCTAAATCTGTGACAACATAAGTAATAATGCTCACCGTGGGTTGAGATTTTGATCTTAAACTATGGGGGGACTGAAAGCATAGGGGATTTGAGTTGGGATCTCAACATAACTTGTCATTGTGGCTGTCCTCCTAGACTTCCAATGCCATTCTCAATAGCTTATGGTGTTTAGTGTGATTTTCATGAATTTCAAATGTTAAGATATTTAATTTTGTAATGTTGTCCCCTCATATGTTAGAGCATCCTATGCAGCCTACGGAACTTTGGTGAATTTGTGAAGTTTCCTCATCATGCTATGGTTCTATAACATTACCAGGCATCTCAGGGATATCCTGTCCTCAGCTAGTCTTTCTCCCATCCATAAAATCTTCAGCAGAGGATGCAAGGTTAGCATGGATGAGCTGATGGACTCGATGAATAGTACTGAACTTGTAGGATGCATTGTAATCATCAAGAACATAGTTTTGGTTGTGACATCATCATATCATTTGGTTATCTTTGGTGTAACCAATGCAGAGCAAATAATGGAGTGTGGCCTATGGACTTGCTTAGGTAGGAATTAATCACACTGAACATCCAAAATGCAATTATCGTAGCCCTAATGGTTGAAATCTACTATGAGACGACATATAGTGTTCAACATCTTCCAATTTAGTGTCTCTGCCAAGCTACTGGAGGCTGGATGACGAACATGGATATTATATTAATAATTCCACATACAATTCACATATTTCCCTCATAAATATGCTGCTAAATTCTCCACCATAATCAAGGACATGTCAGTGCATACCTCTACGGCATGGGAATGCACCTTGTGACATTTGTTATAGGATTTAAGGTTGGATTTTGAGGCAGACTGACTGGGAGCTGGATATGCCTGGTTAGCATTGGCATTAAGAGCATCAGGTTTGATCCTTGGCAAGGAGCATTAGTACGTGACATGTTCCAGGGCACGACATAGCACATAATGAGGGAGATCAATATGCTAACCTAGTTCACCAACTTACATAGTTAGATAGCTATAACCTGGGTTTTGCAGCCTGACGGAGACACATTTGTTACAAAATTAGCATTTACCTAGCCTGCATCTCTTCATCATGCCACCAACACTAGAAAGGACGAGCTAAAACCCTGTGCCTATTTTGGGTATAGCGCTGTAGACCACAATTTTGTTCTCAGTTGTTTAACACTGTATGTCAGAGGGACTTTCCAAAGGATGTTAATATACAATATGAAACTGGAGAATGCATGATAGGCAAAGGTCAAACCTGCACATGTGACTGCATTACAAAATTCACTCAAGCAATTTATCCGAGCTTTTCCCTCTGCCTGAGCTATCAGAGTATATTCCATGACACATTGCATATTACAAGAGCATGATCGAGCTTCCTGAGGTTATTCTGAAACCCCTCCAAGGTGGTCTGTTTCCATACTTCAGTAATTAGCACATCACACACACAACCCTAGATATATTATATAAACGAATGGGCACTTTCAATTTCTACAAGTATATTACCTAATTCTTTATTAAAAATTCGCACAATTTTCTTAATATACCTAATCCTCAAAGCCATATTTAATATCCCACAATGTTCCAAACCATTCTCTGCAACCGTTGTATTCTCTGAAGATACTGGCATTAAAGAACACAACTAATTAATATTCAAAACCAAAAGGTATGAAGATCTGTTATAGACATTTACATTTACCATACACACAAACAGTCAAACAAATTAACTTTGCCTAAGCCCTCTTCCAGAGAACACCTTCCCTTACGCCTTCCGTGTTTAACGTAACTTAGCGGTGGACACTCTGAATTAATTCAGTTATAAATTAGCATGTGGGGAAAATATGCAATGTTGGCATATAAGCGTCTGACTTTAAGGAGCCAACATACGTGCCAAATTCAATGGCAAAATAACATCTATGTGCATGCATAACTTCCTGTGGAAAAAAATAAAAGCCATCCTTAGATTACAAGGTCAACAAAACATGCAGACATACCACCCCTTCTCTAATTTATTTTCTCCATTCAGAATTTAGTGCAATAATGAAAGAAAACTACGGCTTACTTCATGTTGCAAGGCAGTATCACCAAAATGAGCAGAGGTAAACAAACAAGTTACGCATTCCGACCTTCTCTTGCTGACTTCATCGATAATCTTTTAGCGAAGAGTAACCAAAGATTTAAGCTTATAATTGGATTCTGACATCCGCTTTCATCATAAATAAATATCCAGACTAGTTTCTTAAAGACAGACTATCCAAACTTTCTGTGGTTTAGATGTAAAGAATGGATGAAATAATTTGGGCGAAGAAGTAAACAAATAGATTCATTCCAGTCGTTCGTGGATTGCCTACGCATACAAAAACGATATAAATACACACAAACACTACTGCAAAACATCTATATATAAACTTTAGTACTCCATGAGACGCCACATCTCTTAAGATTAGGTTAGAAAAAACTTCCTGATATAGCTCTGCATAATTCTAAATTGATTATCGGTACTGATCTGTAATGAAATATAAAATGTAACCGTTACCATTTTCACTTCCTGTCATCCGTTTCAATCATTAGTCTCGTACCTACTGAAATGAATCCTCCTCCTCTGGTAATGAGAATAATAGCAATAAATACGTACATACATAAGGAAGATAAACGAGAGCATGACATGTTTCTGTTAAACATATGTGGTATGCATGATGTGTGATAAGAGAGAGTTGTTAGATCATGAAGTAGTAATAGATATGCAATTGAAAATTTAGTATAGACAGTTTAGGACTAGAAAATGAATGAAAAGACGAGTAAATAGTCGACACTTGAGTCTGAGATATTAAGGAGACCATACAAGGATACATTAGTTATTGTAAACGTTGTGTATTTCACTCGTGTGGCCCCCATCTCTTTTATTTATCGCATGCACCTTCTTAAATCATTGTCCTGTCTGCATTAACACCGTTTTCGGTCATTCTATACCAGTTATCCACCACTCATTACAAAAGTACTTCCTCATCTATTGTGACACATTCTGTCGTAATTTGAAATTAAGGAAAATCTTTTTGTGTTCCTTGAAAAAATATATGAGCCCGTACATTGTCCCACTGTTAAAAGAGTGTAAAGGTGATTATAAGAGTTATAGAGGTTGTCAGGGATATAGTTAGTGTAATGTATCTTTTCAGAATGATCACAGACAGGTATATGACTCGGTAAAGAGTTGAGCATCGTCATTTTACCCCCTACTGGATTATAATGGAACTACTACACCATGCTTCCAGTCCTTGCATTATGACTTCCCGTTATCATGTTACTTTATTTGACAAATGATGGTTCTTGTCAAGATATTGATAAAACCGAAGGTTGCTAAAGGTTTCTTTCGTCTAATACGCCAATGCCTAACCACAAGTTTTCACGTAAAAGTTTGTTGAATTCAGAAGCAGCTACTTTACTTGCTGTAGAAATTGGACGAAGAAGTAGTTTCATTGGTAGCATCAGGTTGCCTCTTTCCATATTCTGGCAGGTGCTGACAAGATACAAGTTACTGACGCATCTTTCCCATCTCGAAGAACCATCTGCAACTGACGCTTTCTTATCCCTCGAGCTAAATTGAAGAAGAATTAGAATGTCATTGAAAGACATATCTTCCGTTCTACTTTATTCTGTCGTGGAGGTAAAGCATTTAGTTATTTCACACAGTATTACTGTGAATGTCAAGAGGCATGAAACATTGCTCTATGATGATGATGATGATTAATATTAATTTAACGATATCGTATGTGACGAAATGACATTGTCTTTTTCTTTTTTACAAGGGTGTTCAGGAAAGTTGCATAGACAGTACGTGAACAAGACGACAACTTAAAAATCTGGGGATGAAAAGTATGGGAAGAGATATAGTCATGTAACGTTACATGATTGAATTGATACTCAACTCAATTTCAACTTTCAGTTTGATATGATTAACACTCTGACATGACTGGAGCCATCGCGAAGGTTTCTTCCCATGAGGCAGGTGCGGTTCTCTTGCTTGTGAGCAGAATGAAGCCTTAGAACATCTGGGGGAGGCGAATCACCTATTCAACAAGGATAACTTGTTTACACGTCCCTCCACAATACCGAGGTACTCAGCGGCACAGTGTGTCACCCAGAGTAGGAGGAATGAAAGCTGATAGATTGGTGATCGGAGGATCAACAGTGAAATCAGTACACAGGAAAGGTTTCATATGATTTCATAGCTGTGAGGAGATAGCTATTTGTAAAACGAGGAACACCTGTGTGTAGAGGAAGCACTGTGAACAGAGGGACAAGTGTGCGGACAACAACGGAACACTTATTAACGAAGAAAAATACTCCTGAAGAGAGGAACATCTGTGAACAGAGGAACAAATCTAATAAGGAGATATCTGTTGAAACAAAATTCCCGTGGATAAGGGAGCGTAGTGCAGAAAAGGGCAGATAAGAACACATGTGACGTTATCAAAGGGGGAAGAACTATTAAGAAAAACGTTTCTGAACGGAGAGCATTCGTCGTTAAAAGGTTCGTGTATGCAAGACAAACGTTTATGGACTTCAAGAAAACCTATGGGCAAATGATCAAATCCAAAAGGAACATCTGCGAATACCGGGAAACAAATGAACAAAAGAACGACAGAACAACACCCGGAGAGAGTGAAAGAAACACTTGTAAGAGATATCTGTAACGAGAGGAAATGTTCTCAACAAAAGAGCATCCGTGAAGAGATAACAAAAGAGCACTCGTGTACAGATAAACAAAGTGACACCTGTATGCAAAATAGTTCTTTTCAACAGGGGAGCACCAATAGGGAGAACATGAGACAAAACAGATAAACATCTGTGAACAATACACTAGTGGACAAGGGGATGCGGTACGCTTGGATGTTAATGACATACAATGTGATGTAGAATTTCTGGTATCTCTCTCTCATGTTTTCAGGTCATTTTAACTCTTTTGAGGGGGAGGGTAGATATTATTCTTCAAAAACCATCCATTCCATCTTTCTCTGTCGTTGATAATGCCATGGGGTAAATTTCTTCGACTGTCTACATTCCTGCCAAGGGGCTGTGACATCCCCCTCAGCCTTCATCTGAGGTCCTCTACTCAGGATGATTCAACGTCCACCATAAGGAATGGTTGAAGTCCTCTCCTACACACACACACACACACACAGGGGATGGAGGTGGAGAGCGAAGGTAGTAGCGAGCCTTATGCTTCCCATTCGAAGCGAAGAGGAGCAAATAATCAAGCCTCCTTCCTATACCCCAGAGTGTCACGATTAATAGTCTTCTAACGTCCTGGTTCCTCTACGATACAGCTACGCAACATCGCTCCCGGTTGCTTCGTTTGAGCACATTCCTTTGAATACCTCCTTGTGTCTCCTGACTACGTGTATATCCACCTCCGGCTGCCCCCTCGAAACGTCAGCCGCTGACTGGACTAACTCGTGAAACTTACGTAGTAAAAGGCGTCCTACTTCTGTGGTCAGGAGTTGTGAGCCCGCAAACCTCATAAATGCTATTGATCGTACATATAATGATATGTAACTTACCTTTTATCCTGTTCTAATGTCCATATACATACATGTTATACCACAGAGGATGTGTTGAGTGTTGTAACTCTTGGTCTAAATTCAGTCTGATAATGTTATTTTGTATAGTTACAGGAGGTGCCATTGAGCTAATGATATCTTCCGAATTCGAAATTAATGGCGGTAAGTGTATCGGAAAACGAATCATAAACATACCACTGGCTTTTCTCCGTCCTCCTCTTATAAGGATTCTTACAACTATCATTTGTTATCTCAATACTGTTTTTCAGTCGTGTAAAGTACTGTCGTAGAGATTCAATTTCCTTTGAACATTCTTATTATCCTTTCTTCTTAGCTCGTTAAGCACGATGGTATGATCGTTAGGTATAATGGCTCGGTCTTTGAGCCGACACTTGGGGGTCAGGTTAAAGATCATGAAATCATACCCAAGGGCTATAACTTCATGCTGAGGAGGCGACCCAACACCCTTAAGGGGTTAGATTCAGTTTAGAAGGGTTTGAAATGTGATTGGGTTCTCAGGACAGATTAATAAACAGAGACTCATAGCTTTCATTCATCTTACACAAGCATCATCAAGTCATAACCATCTTATATCTGAAATTGTTTTGAATTAAGGTTTCTGTAAGAAACACATTAACTCTCGCAACTTCTGTGTATTGAGTGATAAGAGAAAGTGGCGAACTAAACCAATGTAGTGTTTTATCTATTTTTTTTTTCATTTTTGTTCGCCGTTTCTCGCGTAAACCAGGTAGCTCCGGGATAGACGGAGAACGGCCTCATCTACCCTCTGGATCTACTCTCTAGCTGTCATGTATAATGCCCACTATCCACAGTCAAGCCTAACTGACCTTTCCGCCGTTGCACCTGACCATTTCATATTCCCTGGTTCATCCCACTGATAGGCACGTAGTTCCATATGCATTACGTGGCTACAATTTACTTTATCCCACGCGCGCCCACACCTTCTTAAATGCCCAGGCCACGATAACTGAAAACTCCTATCACTTTATCCTTCTACCTCCTCTTTATTATTTTCCCTTTTCCTTTCTCCTTCTACTTCTGACACGTTTATTCTTTTAGTTTTTCTTCGCTCATCCTCCCTGTTCGTCTCGAAAACATTTCAGCACATCCAGATCAGTTTTGGCAACCATACTTCGCTCATTACCACACAGCGAACACTGCACGATCATCTTTTCTTCCTACCACATAAAGTCATCAGGCATGTCATTCCCAACGCACCCATGCTCTTTCCTTCTTTTGCAGTCAGAAGCCAAGACTCGTGCCCATATAACATTGTCAAGACTGCGATACAGAACCATCAAACATGCCCATTTTTATCTTCACAAAGTGACATCTTCCACGGGCTCCTCAATGCACTCAGGATTTTGCTCCCTCTCCCAATATATCTATGACTGACTTCCACTCCCATCATCCAATCCGTTGCCACGTCCATTTATGGTAATCTAAAACATTCCAATTCTTCCAGGTTCTCCCCATTTAATCTACACTCGTCCCCCTTCTAAGCGTCATTATCTCATTTATATTCTTTTTAATTCTCAACTTCCTCCTTTTACACTCTCTTCCAAACTCATACACCAGCAGCTGCAATTTCTCTCTCCATCTGCCACCAGAGGCTAGTTATCTGTAAACAGCAACTAACTCACCTTCCAGTCCTTTACTCGTTCCTCCAGCATACACTAAATCTGCCCCTCTATCTAAGCTAAATCCTCGCATTTACCTCCCTAATCACCCCATCTTTAACACGATGAACCGCCCATTGTGA
>JAUUDY010058435.1:0-15059 GCA_032361765.1 Panulirus inflatus
ACATGCGGGGGGAGGGGGTTGTTATTTCATGTGTGGCGGGGTGGCGATGGGAATGAATAAAGGCAGACAGTATGAATCATGTATATATGTATATGTCTGTGTATGTATATTTGTGTGTGTGGACGTGTATGTATATACATGTGTATGTGTGTGGGTTGGGCCATTCTTTTGTCTGTTTCCTTGCACTACCTCGCTAACGCGGGAGACAGCGACAAAGTAAAATAAATATAAAATAAATAAATATTTATATACGTTTATGTATATACACGTGTATGTGGGTGGGTTGGGGCATTCCTCGTCTATTTCCTTGCGCTACCTCGCTAATGCTGGAGACGGCAGGTAAGTATAATGAAATAAAAAATGAAAATATATGTATTTAACACACACATTCGCCATACCTGCATTAGAGAGGTAGCTTTCAGAACAGAAGACTGAGCCTTATAGGAAATATCCTCACTTGGCTCCTTCTCTGTTCCGTCTTTTCGAAAATTAAAAATGGGAGGGGAGGATTTCCAGGCCCCCCACTCCCTCCCCCTTTAATCGCCTTCTACAATATGCAGGGAATACGTGGGAAGTATTCTTTCTCCCCTATTATTTTTATTATACTTGATCACATTTTCTTGCATCAATGAGGTAATGCCAGGAAACAGATGAGGTGGTTTACTCAAGTATGTAATGAAAGGGTAAGAGCGAGAGAGGAGTGGTGATAAATGTGTGGTTGAAAGAGCTGAAGGTGTGTTGATTTGGTTTGAACATATGGAGAGAATAAGTGAGGAAAGGTTGACAAAGAAGATGTATATGTTTGAAGCACAGGGGACAAGGAGGGGGAGACCAAACTGGAGATGGAAGGAATGAGAGAAAAAGATTTTGAGCAATCAGGGCCCGAACATGCAGGAAGGTGAAAATCACTCATGGAATTGAGTGAATTGGAATTATGTGGTAAACAGGGATCACCCTGCTATCAATGGACTGAACCAGGGAATGTGAAGCAACTAGGGTAAACCATGGAAAGGCCTGTGGAGCCTGGTTGTGGACAAGGAGCTGAAGTTCTGGTGCATTACACGCAACAGCAAGAGAATGGATGTGATCAGATGCAGCCTTTCTTTGTCTGTTCTTGGCACTACCTTGATGACAAGGGAAACAGTGAACAACAATTTAAAAAAAAATACATATAAATTAGTCCTTTGGCCATAACTTTATGACCAATCACTTTTTTGTTTAAAAAATAAAACTATTAAGGTACTAATTGTATATAAGAAAACAGTTATGTAAACTACTTTACTTTCTTAAATGAAGTTTCTGGTCAAGTTGCACAGTAACTGCTAACATCAATTCTTCAAATACTCTTACCAAATACACATTATAAAACATTTTGTTAGGTTAAACTTCTTTCACTATTTACTTACCAAAATATTCAAGAATCACATTAATAAAAAGAAATTAATCTTACACTATGAGGGAAATATACTGTTTGACAATATGTACTGCATAAACTGGGCTAACATAATAATTTGAAGTGTAATATAAAATTTTATTAGTTACTGCTTTAGTAATAGAGTTTATATACATAAATAAGAAAAGTGGATGAATAGCCTAACAATGTGCAGCTTACACTTTCAAAACAAACCATATATATCTTACCATACTGAGGTGATATATAAAATATATATGTACATGTATATATCTATAATACACAGTTTTGTTTAGTAAACTTCTCTATTCATGACAGGAATAGGAAGTTTTTCTGCTACAAGCTGAAGAATTTCTGGTGTCTTCTTTCTCCAATTATGTATGAATTTAGAAACTGAACACCAGTGCTCCCCATGGTGTGGATCAGCTGCTACACACCGTTTCTGTACTTCCTGCTGCTGCTCTTCAGAGCCAAATAACATTTCCATTTTGTAATACCAAGCCCAAGCATCACCCAGATCAGGGTCAATTTTGACAGTCTTGTTAAACCACTCTCGGGCTTTGTTCTTTTTAGCCTCCATCCAAAACATTTTAGCAACTGCCAGAACAACATGTGCATCATCTTGGCAACGTTTTAAGGCATCTACACTGCGACTCTTTCTCTGTGCTGGGTCTTCCAAAAAAATTGCTTGAGCCCACAGGATACCAGATGTGGGGCACTCTTGCAGTGCACGTGCCATCAGTGAGCGACTCACTTCACGGTTTCCTGCCCGAAGCTCTAAACGAATAGCCATTAGCCAAAGTTCATCATTCATTGGGTTACGGACTCTTGATTTCTCTAATGTTGCTCGTGCTGTAACCAACTTTCCTTGCTGCTCCTCCAAGGATGCTAATAATCTCCAAAGAGGTATAGATGACTGACAACGTTTGACAGCATCTCTGTATACTTCCCATGCAGCTTCTAGCTGACCTTGTTGTTCTAGGATCTGACCTTTCATCATCCACAATTTAGCAAAGTCACCTACCTCTTTGATACCTTCATCAAGTAAAGTTCTGGCTAAGTCTAAATTACCCAGTGCCCATTCCAAATGAGCAGATTTCATCATTACTTTAGAAGTGGCTGCCTGAGAACGAGCTTTCGCAAGTAAACGACGCGCACGTTCATACTCATTATTTTCCGATTCCAGTTTGACAGCTGCCAACCAAATCTCTTCAGAGTTTGGATTAGCTTTAAAGGCTAGAGCAAGGATAGACCGAGCTGCTGGGACATCACCAGCAAGCCACTTAGATTTAGCTCCCATGAGCCAAAGTGTTTCCTCCTGAGGGCAATGTGTTACTGCCTGCTGGAGAAGTGTTTCCAGAGATTCCCGTGTACCATGACTACGCTCAAAATGTGCAGCTGCAAGCCAAACGGATTTTTTCTTAGGGTATATGGAAAGAGCATGGCCATATATAGCACGTGCACATTCGAAGGCACTCTGAGTGGCACAGCTGTCTGCATCTTCCATCCAGGTATGCTTCCGATCCTCATCTTCAACTCCATAACCAACTATATTTTTGATAATGGCTTGGCAAGTAAGTACAGCCCCAGCATGCTCAGCTTCCATGGCATCTTTGATCCAAAAATCTCGATTAATATCAACCATATTAGCTTGCAGTGTTGAAATAGCACGCTCAATAATTTTGCCAACCAAAGCACTGTTTCCGTTGGCTTCTTCTAGCTTTGCTGCAGTGATCCAAATCTGGCGATCTTTTGGATTATTCTCACGTGCTTTGTTAAGAACTTTTCTGGCATTTTCATATACTTCTAATCGAGCTAAGGCCAGCCACAGATCTACAGATGTAGGGCAACATTCAACAGCACGACTAAGAAGAATCTTTGCATCCTCCTCTTCTTCCAATTCAACAGCCAACTTCCATAAAAGTTCTGAATTAGGAATTTGTTCCAGGGCCTTACGATAGACCCGTTTCTTTGCCTTTAATTCTAACTCTAGGTCAGCAGCCTTTATCCATATTCTGGGTGAATGTGGTAGTGTTTGCACAGCTTGTGCAATTACAGCTCGAGCCATGTCAGGGGGTTGGAGTCGAGCTGCTTCTAACCATACATCTTCTGACTTGGGACACATCTCACAACCTTTCATAACAAGGTTTCTGGCAGACTGAATCTTCCCAGTCACCTCCTCCAGACGTGCTGATGCAATCCAAGCAGGAGGATGATTAGGATTAGTTTCCCGAACAGATTTTAGGAGAAGTCTTGCCTTCTTCACATCATTTATATCCCCTCCATATTGAGGAATCATACTCTGAAGGTCAGTCAAATAACCTTTAGGATCAACCACAGTTTGACCACCCACAGCATCTGACACCTGGTTCAGTCTCATGCCCATCAAAGTATTCCGGGCCTGTCCAATTTTACGTAAATCAAGGTCACCACTTGGGGTGAGCATTCCAGGAGTTGAAGTTCCTGGCATCATGGAAGCAAGTCCAGAGCCAGGATCAATTGTTGTTACATTCTCTCCTCCAAGGTTATGAGAGATAACACTATCTGGAAGGGGAGTAAACCTCTCTGCTCTTGGATTACGTTGTTTTCTGTTCCTAGCATCACCTACTTCTGGAATTGTGCTCCACTCATTTTCTGATACATTTGCCAACTCTCGCTTAAGATCACTAAACATTTGCTGGATCTTCGGCCTCTCCTGACGATAGTTCTCCAATTCTGCCTTCAAACGTTGTTCACGATATTCTCGCCTCTTCTCATCCATGCGCTTATCAATTTCATCATATATAGCATCAGCTTCTTCATCATCTTTGTCATAGGGGTCTTTGCTACACAGTGATCCTCCATAGCCATTAAACTGAAAAGCAAACAATAAAATCTATGTGCATTAAACTAATTTGATGATGGATGGTGACAAGAAAATCTTATCTTTAGTTTACTAAAGGCAGATTATGCAGTCAAAAACTGTACAGTAATAATGGCAAACTGAATAATCTTAAGCTCTGTGGCATCTAGTTGTGATATTATCTATAAAAGTTTGATTCTTCGCATTAAACATATTCATACACAGTATGAGCCATGAAACTCAAATAATTATTTTCTATACTTAATCACTACAATTAGTCCACAGATTGTGATATATATGGTGCAAACCTTTCCATTAGTGTTAATTTTCAGTGACAATAAATATAATATCCCCTTACTTTTATGTTCTAACCACCCCCTTGATGCTTATACACATATGATATAACTCAGTTTATTTACAAATAACTATGGTTGTGACTGAAAAACCAATCAACTATCATTTTCTCCATGCAGCATTTTCTAAGCTTTTCTTTTTCATATGCTTTGGTTACATCAGCAATAACCCACAACCTGGTGTTTTTAATTCAATCTCAGATGCAAAACTGATCTACAAGTGCTCTCAATCTTCACTTTATTTTTTCCTCAAACCTCACTCAGTTGGAACTTTCAATCACAAAAAAACAGAAGCTGTCATTTTGATTTCTTTGTACATTACAATCCATTACTGTCTGAAAATTCTTCACAGGTCATTTTGACTTGAGAATGGGAAACAACTAATCTAATAGTCATTGAAATGTATGAAATACATCAGTTTCTAGTCATATCCTATGGGAGTCTTCCTCTTATACAGTAGGATGGATCATGCATTACTACTGTCTACTTGGCATTTGTAATTTCCAAAATAAGCATGTTAACAACTTTGGCATAAATACTGACTTAGGCCTTCTCTGTATGGTGAATGAATGTAAATGTAAAGTAAAAATGGAATGCTGAATGCAAGAAACTGTGGTAGCTAAATTGATTATCAATATTCTAACTGCTGTGGCAAGCTAATAAAATTAGGCTTCGACGAAAAAATGAAACCTTACAACATTTCTGGTCTAACCTGACCAAATTTCATAACTTTGTCAGCATAGCTCAATATATCAATTCATTTGTACAGAAGGATATCCAGGCCTAAAATACGATTTGCTCATTTTGCAAAAAGGTCCATCTTTGAACAAGTACATAAATAAAACTAAAATGTAAAAAAAAGGATTAATATATTTGTATTTCATGATTAACTTTGAAAGCATAATTACTTCATTCAAAAAATGATGTCCCTTTATATCTCATGGTATGGATATTTGGATCTTCAGATATCTTTTCTTTGGAAAACTTTAATTAATGATGCTGTGAAGAACTCTAAAAAATTTTTCTCATTGTTCCCACAAAACCTTGTTTGTGAGAGAGCTAAGAGAACACTGCATGAAGAAATTTATGAAGACTAATGCCTGCACATTAGTTCACAATGTGTGTATTCTTATGAATGCTAAAAACAAAATAACTCCTGAACAATTTTAGAATGCAGTTGATACACATTTGAAAAATGCAAGTATTTCACCTCATCATAATTGGCATCATTCAGATCTTCATCATCATCTTCATCTTTTTTCTTGCGCTTATTGGGAGGTGCATGTCGATCATCTGAAACATCATTGGCATCACGTGCAGGACCAATATCAGAACGTGTTGTGAATCCTGTTGCTCTGAAATATTAGTTTATCAGTTATTGTTATTCAAGATGGAAGGATTGACTGGGCCTGAACATGCAAGCCTTTTATGTCTGTTCCTAATGCTGTCTTGCTATTGTGGGAAACTGAAAAAAGTTAAGAAAAAAATATTAACACATTGAACACAATAAAAAAAGACCATGGTGGGCTTCAACAAAGATCATAAACATCATCTTCATATTCCTACACTGGTTGGAACTTTGACTATGCTGTCATTCTTCCTAAACAGGAGCAGGGTTGATGTCAAATTCCATTATTTTCTGAAAAAACTTGCTACAGCACCAGCCTCTAGCAGCCAAACTGTATCTTATACCACTCCAATAATGATTTTTTGACCTCTTAAGGTGACCTGCCACCAACGACGGAACTTAAAAAATTTCAGAAACCAACGGATAATACATAAGGACAGGTGGAGGAGATTTGGCCTAACCGAGCAGTTACAAAGGGTGGTTACTTAGTTATCTTCATCAGTGATCCCATAGATTGGAAAAAAAAAGCTTGAATATAAGAGCAAAATCAAAGTTATATCTACAAAAGAAAAAAGTGAACCAACACTGCAGCAGAAGGCAAGTGGGTCAAGTTTTGATGTTAGCTGGGAGAATTGATAAGTTGGACCACTTTTATCTAAACTCCGTCAAGCAAGGATTCAGGACTACAACCCCACACGAGGACAAATGAAAAAATAATAAATGTAAAATACCAATGAATAACAAACATAAGATAACTTGCATATTTTAATGCTACGGATGGATCGCAGGTTCTATTAATGGCGAGATTCCATATATATCAAACAAACACTCCACTAAATGAGGTGTTCACAGTTTCTGTTGATTTCTAAGTGTTTCAGTCAATCTAATGAACCCAACATTTTCCCCATCTTCACGGCCTTCGCCTCGATGAACTTTTTATTATTATTCCATACAAAACATATCAGTAACCCTATTCTGATGTTAATTCATTCAAAATAAATTCTACTTTCATAAGAAAGTTTAACATGTTAAGCACAAGATGGAAACGGCACTTAAGTACATTTCTACCTCAATCTTTTTCTTATGGGTAGTTCAGATATATTTAAGATCATATATTCTAATCCTTTCCATCTTTGTCCTCCTCTGTCACAGTGAAAAGGCAACACGACCAGTGAATGGAATTTTAGAGATACACTTACCCTCTGCCTACACCTGCTACATATCCTAGAGGGGCAGGCATACCAATGAAATTCTTTTTGTTTTTGTTGAGAAGAGCAGCCGGTGGAGCAGTCATCTTTGCTGGTTGTTGATAAAACTTCAGATAAAAAGAGAATAAGTAATAATATTGTGAGCAGTTAAAACCTCGAACGCCACACACACACACGCTCCTGACAAGTAAACAAACACAAATTATCAAGAAGATAACCATCATATAACTAGGTATGTAATATACTGTGAAAAAGGGCCTATAATATACACTGTATCAGCTGAAAACATTAAATCATAGTATATTACGAATAATCAAAGTACACTAAGATGTTTTCATGAAAGAAAATGGATATCAACAGAAGCGGGGCAACTCTCTCATTTGATTCATGTTTTTTTTCCTTCGCTTGTAGTTCAGACTCATCATTTATTCTTTTGGTTTTGTAAAAGACATATCATACGATAATATGAAAATACATTAGTTGGATATATATCTTCATAAACTCTGAAACAAATCGTATATGCTTCCATTTTGGGTGACAAAGGAAACATGTCTTGATAATGCATATGTCATCTGTACTACTGGCTGCTTTCATGACAGAATGGTCTTAAGAATTTCTGAAAAGCTGTGTAATCAGGATGTGCATACTATGCATATCTCTGAAACTGACAGCCATTTTGGGTTGGGGGTTCATACAGTAAAAGAACTAAAACGTTATATCTGATTTTTTTTTTCAAAGACACAAGTACTATGTACGTAGGATGTGTCGAAAACCAGACCTGAATATAGATATGAATTCTTTCTATCACATACATGTCTACAAAAATACACAAATGAGGCAAAGAGAAGAATATACAGAGTTGAAAATGACTGATTCACCTTAACAAACAAGAATGTGTTGGGCATTATCATATATATCATATATATGATCATTCGCTGATGATATCATATCGATTGGAGTTGTCCTTCAAAAAGTGAAACATTGGGAGTATGGAAGACAAAGTGAGTACATAGAAAATGAGAGTCTGAAAAGTGGTTGATGAAATTCAGCTCGAACAGATGTAAAGCAATGAGGATGGCAGGAAGCTAAAGACGGCGTCAGTATGATTATTACCTGACAGGAAATAAGCTCCAAGAATCTTTATGTGAGAAGGGTTTGGGAGGAGACATCGTCCCCTATCTGTCGTTTGGGTCTCATGTTAGGAGAATAAATAAGGAGACAAACTGTTTACTGGCAAATATCATAACAGCTCTGAAGTTTATGGATAAAGAAATTTGTAGCAAGCTATTCATATCCGACAAAAGCTTGGTCACCGCACCTAAAGAAACACAGAGTTCATAGAAAAGTTCTAAATGAGGGCAACAAAGATGGTACCAGAATTAAGAGAGCTAAGTTACAGGGAAAGGCTGGAGGCTTTAAGTTCATCAACTTTGGAGATAAGTGTGAGGGGTGACTTGTTCATACCCTTAAAGTTTTAAAATGAGATCGACGATGTGGACAGATTACAGTTCTTCAAAAGATCTGGGGATATATCAACCTGGGGACATAACATGAATAAAATTAAGTGAGGAACTTGTTATTAGGGATGTAAACAAATAATTTTATCGTATAAGAGTAGTGGATGAATGGGGCCGAATGAGTGAGGGCATGGTTCATGCAGACACCATATAGAAATGTAAGAGGTTGCATGATCATGAGGAATACTCAAGAAATGGGGCCCTACAAATGTAAAACTCTTTCCCCATACTGTCAAAATAGGTAATCACACACACATACACACACACACACACACACACACACACACACACACACACACACACAAACACCAAGTAAGACTAAGACGTACTGAAACAACCATTATCTATTTAGATTAACAATAGGAATGAGACAGTATCAAGATAGAAATATTTACAGATTTGTTTTATTTTATCAAAATATCTATCACATGTGCAAGGCTTTCACTACTTCCTACTTTTTTATCATCCCTTTCGCCATGACTCTCTTTGTATGCCACTTCACCACTGTCACACCATATCCGCCTCCTTATTATCAACATATTTAACAGTCATTAAATATGCTAACTTTTTCACATGTAGGAGCGTGAAAGACATGCACGGGATGGAGTGAAATGGAATACTGTGGTAAACAGGGGTCCACGTGCTGTTAATGGACTGAACCAAGGCATGTGATGCGGATGGGGGTAAACCATGGGAAGGTGTGTGGTTGTGGATAGGGAGCTGTGGTTTTGATGCATTACACATGACAGCTAGAGAATGGATGTGAACGAATGCGACCTTTCTCGTGTGTTCCTTGCACTACCTTGCTGACACGGGAAACGGAGATCAAGTATGACAAAATATTGATTTTCTCATTCCATTAATCTCTTTTCATATTCTCTTGTACTCCTCTCAGTCTCACGAACTCCTTCCCCCAGATACCACCTATATACCTCTCTTTTTTTTGTTTCTCCAGTGATTTAATTTCCTCATTCCCGCACTCACTGCCCTTTCTCCGAATTCAACATTCCACCATCAGCATGCTGCACTCATAACTTAAGAACTGCTTCCCTGATTTTCTTCCTCTTCCCTTGTTTCATTTACTCTCACCTTACACCATTCTTAACTCAATACTACTAAGGATATCTGTACAAGCTTGCTCACTTTTACAGCACATTTTCACATGTCTGTCAGTACTTCTTCATACCAGTCCACCAGCAACTTTTAAACTCGCCTCTACCAAGAAATTATCAGATGTTTCACCTACCACCTTTCTCAGCATGTTCGCATCCAACAACATCTCTGTCCACCTGTCAGTTCACGTATAATCCTTTAATACCCATTGACCCTGAACCCTGCTCACCCACGTATACCTATGTACACATCTCTGTGTAAACCATGTATTCCTAATGAACATTCCTCTTTCACTACTAGACTTGAAAAGTTTTTCCCCCACTTTCTTATATACACCAGGAACCTCCTGATGAGAGATACATAGAAGAGGATATGAAGATATGGAGGTAAGGGTATATATACGAAACTAATGAATTATCATAATCTATTTTATGAACTCGTCCAGACATGACAATGTAGGTCTCACGTGAAGGTAAGTGTCAAACAGGCAAGATGATATATCCAGCACCACCTGTGTAATATTCAGTACAAGTAGCACAATTAGCCCAAGTGGCAATCGTGTCGAGAGTAGCGTCCATTGACTGTGACAGCGTCGGGGGGAATTTGCATTAAGTGTATCATTAGCCTTAAGTGCATGTGTAATAATTGGTGTGTGTGTGTGTGTGTGTGTGTGTGTGTGTGTGTGTGTGTGTGTGTGTGTGTGTGTGTGTGTGTGTGTGTGTGTGTAATCCAGGTATTGTGTCCTTGTTTTCATATAAGTGTCGTGCTGGGTGTGTGGTGCATGGCTTGTGGTGTATGGCTGTTTCATTAACATCATGAGATTCACTCCCCCATCTCTCTCTCTCTCTCTCTCTCTCCTTGTGTTACACAACACACAAAGGCATGGCAGCGCTTTACGCAACGGGATGTACACTGCACAACAGACGACTACGATGCAAGACCACTAAACTAACCAAACTCTTGACTGTTTTATGATACCCACCGACTGATTTCGTTCGTTGGCGTCACCGTTAATTACAGGCTTCAATTACCGACTGTGTCGTAATGAAGAGCTATTCATATATCACAGTTTCATTTAATTCTGCTATCAATTTCATCGCGTAATGTCGCTGCGGTCAGTTCATTTGAATCGGCAGATAAATCCAATTTTCTTGATGTAGTGTTTTTCAATGTGTATCCATTTCGTTTTACTGTTGTTTGTCACATATTTGCAAATGACGGACAGAGGGAAATCGTTGATCTACGGTTTTCACTTTTAACATTTATCTCGCGTACTGTTAATCCTAATTATATATCAACCTGTTTATACTTATCCCAGGACCAATTTCTATGAAAGATTCCTGGCGTTACCCAAAACCTTTGTAAAGGCTCCTGCATCCTAAAGCTTCACTACTACCAGCAGCAGGGATATGTAGCCATCTTTGGAGTGAGGGGTTCTTTGACGAGGACTGTACTCTCAGAGATATAGCCTAGCTAAGATAACTTTTCACTTGCGTCGTAACTCCAGGCAGGCAGAGTCCTGCAACACTTACTGGATGAATATTACACATGGTCGCAGCTGCAGGTGAGAAAGAAGAAAACACCAGCAGACACCTGCACACTTGCAGATGGACACATGGGAAACGAGTATAAGTACATGCAAGTGTTGACTTTTAAGGCCAGAAGCTTGTAAAAAAATAATCTTTTAATATCTAATTTACAAATCATTATTCTAAAAGTGATGAGATTTTCCTCATCTTTACACATGTATATACTATATTACTATCTTACTTGTTCTCCAGGGAGGTACGTTAGTATACAACGAAGCAAAGCGTTGCCAACGGCAGTCCATTCCATGGGTCTGAACCCATGGGATTCCTCCGTATGAGGCTGCAGGTAGACAGATATCTTACCCACTCCCAGCAACACTGTCAGACTACCACTGTGCTGCAGCGAAGGAAGTCAATTTGGGAGCCAGCCACATCCTCACGCTGCCTCACCGCTGCTGGCGAATTAGAGGTAATATCTTCCATATTCATGAAGATTCGCGTAGTAACTGCTGGCCTAACATGAAGTCATGCCAGTGATATCCCTCGAGCCTTCACAGACACGTATTGCTAACAAGCTTTTGTTTAAGTGCTCAGGACGGCACTAAGTGACCCAAGTGTAACACCCGGAGAGTGCGGTGGAGAACAGTAAACCTGAAGACATTTATCTCAAGTCTGTGGAGGAGGAATTGGTAAAGCCAAATACTAATGCTTAGAGCCCAATACGCCATGAGCAATACCCGTATATCTAAGTTCAATCCGTGTCGGATCCATCGTAACCATGAAGCCTCACTACCACGATGCATGAACCTGAGATACAGAGATGGGAACGTCTTAAGGGCTCATGCCTGGCAAAGACCTAGACAATCTAAATACAACCACAACCGTCCGTACACTATCCAAGGGCTCATGGTTCACCGCACGCACCGACACATACACTATCATCACACAAACCTCCAATGCTTGGGTTATGGTTCTTGTTCAGGAGAACCATCATCCCGCATACTTCACCTCCTCCTGAAAGACTGGACAAAATCTATCTAACCTGTACAGTGCAAGACAGTGATGGTGGTTCTGCCAGTTCATCCACAAACATTTGGATAGTCGAGTTGTTAATCTTTTGTTCTAATCATCTTCATCCTCCATCGCATCCGTATTTGTCAATGAGTTTATTTTCACTTTCATTTATTACTGACATCATAAGCACCTTTGATCTCAGGCTTATGAAAGAATCATCCATATCTCTGAAGAGTAATTCCTTGGTCCTTTTCTGCTCTTGAGTATGATCAGAAATACCCTTGTCTTCTCATTCATTCGTGTCTGTCTACACGTGCTTAATACACTGCTGCTGTCTACAGACTTTTCACTTCCTCCAATATCTTCTGTATCCTATTCCCCTGCTTCTAGATGGCGGCCATAGAGAAACATGTTATCGCTGTGGCCTCGTTGCTCGCGTCGAGGGCTTGTGAATAAGTCGCGGAGTTGAAGGAATTGATTTTCCATAATGTTCCGCCATCATAGCCCGGCAGCCGTTTGATGGGGATCATTATCAGGTGATGGGCGTAATGCTTTACCCCTCCTTGTTGTCTCTGGTACCGGGAACGTGATGTACGCCCAAACTGGAGACGCTAGGCTCTTTGAAGGCGCGCAACCCCTTGGTGGTGGTGTGCAGCGCTTTGAAACTGTTCTCTTTCTTTGTAGAGGCAGAAGCTGAACCCTCTAGGGATATCCATCCTCGTCAAGATGTGTAACCCTCTAAATAACTCCACACTGGAGGCCCATGGATATGTGATGATACAGGTGTAACTTCGCGACATACAAATCTCAAAATTTCAAACCCGAGAATGCTCCGCCATGCCAGAGGCTGATATCGCTATGAAAAGAGCAACGCCGAAGACGAAGCTTGAAGGCGTGTCCATAGATATTTTCACTAAGATTATAAGCCTTATGAAGGGTGAGGGTAGAAGGTCTACCTAACAGTGAATTGAGCGTTTCTGCCATTCGCCAGCGTGCTGGGCTGAGTCTACAGACCCCTAGTTCTGCAATATCAATTTGCACAAAAGGTACATGTGGCCTCAGACGTTAAGAGACGTGCCGGCAACCAAGACGTGAGGATCTGTTGCGTTCCGAAGTGGGATGTGAAAAACATATAAATGATGAATGCAAGCAGCTGGAAGTGCTTGAAATTGTCAGAAGAGTATTTCTGACATTTTAAGAGTGGGGAGAAGATAAGGAGTAGAGACATGTGGTCAGAAGAGTCATGTCTGTGAGGTCAAACCTCTCAGACGATACAGATGGCTGTGGAGGGAAGGTGTGGGATTTTTGATGAAAAACATGAGATAAGAAAGGATGGCTGATTGCAAACGTGAAGTCTGAAAGATTTGAAACAACTTCTGCAAGCTGCGTGTGTGTGGGCGTGCGATGCAATTACAGAAGATGAAGAAAGTATAAGATATTTTCTTGGGGGAATCTGAAAGATCGTTTGGGGATATGGACCAAGAGGAAAAGATCAAGTGTGATGTGTGACATGAATGAAGGGATGGGCGTAAGACACAACAAAGGAAAGAGCGCCGAGTACATCCGAGGTTTTAGGAGGATATGACGTTCCAGGAAGACACGAAGTTCCAAGAAGATATAAGGTTCCAGGATATGTATGTAACAGTGCGAGTCTTGCAAATACTATCTTCAACACAAGACAATCCTAGAGCACATGTCTTAAACTTACATAAAGGACGGGACAAGTAACAAATATGACAAATATCTATTTGGCAAAAATAACTAATATATGGATGACCTGAGGATGCAATAGTAATAGGTGGGGCTTATCAGATTATATGCCAATAGTAAGCTGGCTGACTTTTTATTCTAAATAGTTAATGACCAGAAATGGAAATGAAAACAAGCAAGGGAGAGAAAGGTTGAGAAAATAAAGAATGAAAGTGTAAACCGCATCTCCCAAGACAGGTTAAGTGGGAAGCTGAGACACAGAAAAAGTGGTAAAATTTGAGGTTAACGTCATGTGACAACATGAGAGCCTGTACCAGCACAGGTTACCAGCAGTGCGTGGTGCTTTAGGTATAGGTGGAACCACCGAATTAAGAAAGCCGGGTTACTGCGAGATGTTCCAGTTAATAAACTTACCTACAATGGAAAAGAAAAGATTACTGAGTGACCTGATCACACAACATACAAGTTTCTAAGCCAGTTTCATGATGTCTACAGTGAACAGTTCTTCACTTGATAGTGAGATATAGTAACCAGAAACAATGAGATGAAATTAAACAAGAAATTTGTAAGAAATGATATAAAGAAGCAATCTCGTATCAATATCAATATCAATAAGCTAAATGAGAGAAATGTGAATGCTGACAGTACGTACATGTTTAAAAAGAAAGTATGATAAAAAAAGGTTCACAAGATAGAGCCTCTCAAATATAGGACTTCCAATCTCCGCCATGTACAAACAGGTCTGTTACAAATAGGTAATACACACACACACACACACACACACACACACACACACACACACACACACACACACACACACACTGTGTTCGGGCTGGACCACCAATTGGTCAAATACCACAAAACGAAAAGGAACAGTCTCATTCCAACACGCCTGATATATTGTAGCTGGGCGTTCTTAGTCTCTCGTCTGCATTAACAATACCTGGCCTTACGAAACCTATTAACCAATATGAAATAACCCTTTTACCTAGTACAGTACCTGTCCCGCTGGGG
>JAUUDY010058544.1:0-15059 GCA_032361765.1 Panulirus inflatus
TATACATATACATGTATAGATATATACTTACATATTTTCTTGCCCCAGGATCCCCTTCAGTAGGACTCCTACAGTACTTGGGAAGCTGGCCATAGTTCATTGAATATGGTGATATGCAGGACAGTTGAGGAGTGTGGAATTTGCATCTTGGGCATAAGGGGTCTTGTTGTATGTTGAATGTGTGTTTGTTGGATAGTAAGTGTTAAGAATGGAGATAAAGTTTAATTGTACAGGCCTGAAAAAATGTAATTTAAGATGAAAATGTGTCTGGTGGAGTGCTGATTGTTCAAAAGCTCTTTGTGATTACAGCTCTTATTTTTGACATGGTAGATGACTTGGCAGATGAGGCATAGCTCAGGTGGAGCAAATGAATTGTTTGTAGAGGATACCTGGGGATTTTTTTCTAGTCCAAAACTGGTGCCAGTAAGTATTGTGAGGGTGCTGATGCTTGTCTTTAGGAGAGTGTGTGCCCTGTTTCTGTTTTATGTGATACCTAGTATGATTAGAGTTATGTTGAGTAGGACTGATTGACCATTCAGGGGTATGGGAGGATGCAGGTTGGAGTAATGTCTTTCAGGGGTTAAGAGTGTTGGTGGAATTATTTAGGGATGTAGACATTCTGAGTGAAACAGTATTATAATTGCATCATGTGTTTCATGTTTGTTGTTATGCGAGTAGTGTCACGTTGCTGTGATATCAGTTCATCTGTGTATGAGAGGACTTTTATATTATGGATTTGACAGGTCACATAGGAAGAGATGAATAATATTTGGAGAAAGAACTACTGATTTGTAGAGCTTGGGGAGTTGGGAGATGAAGCCTTTGTGAGTGACTGTGGCTTAACAGCCAGCTATAAAGTTGGTGCATAATTTTTTTTCTTTGTTGAAGAGGGTGGTATGTTTTATTTGAGGATATCTAGGGACAATGTTTAATTCACTGTTGATATTCATTGTTGCTAATACATGACTACTCCAGCTATTTATTGTTTTTTCAGTATAGCAGTTTTCAAGATTTAAAAGAGCCCTTTTTCTGAAAAAGATATGATATATACATCAATATATTAGCATATTACTTATATGTGTGATAAGATTATCAAATGAGTAAATGTTTGGGCTGCAACACTGCTAGATGTATGATAAATGCCTCCCTTAAAGTTTATTATACAGTATCTGAAAGCAATTTACACATCTGGAATTTTTAAATGCCCTGAATTCTATTATATGAACCTAAAGCATCAAATGCTATGTATGGTGTATCAGCAGTCAATAAGTTAATGAAGATAAATTTTAGCAAATACAATGACCATAAAAAAACTTTTACGCACCCATACATTTTCAAAGGCGATGTCACACTTACATTTCAGTACTGTGTCATCTCTCCTTTGGCCTTGATTACTACCTACAGATGTGTGGTTTGGACTTGTCAAGGTTCCTGAAGTATTTTAAGTCCATGTTTTGGGTCCATAGGGTCTTGATATCCTGAATGAGGTCGGCACTGATGAGGTGTTGTAGGAAGGAAGCTTAACTTTCTTCTGGTTCCAGGAGTTCTTAATTGGGTTAAAGCCTAGGGGAGTTCTGGGGCCTCTCCAACAGTTGAATATTTTTCTATTGCAACCAATTCATCCTTTTTCTTTTCTAGCCATATGGTGGAGGCCATTATGATTAGGTTAAAGTTTAGGGGCATTCCGAGGCCTCTCCAGCAGTTGAATATTTTTTCTTGCAGCTAATTCATCACCTTTCTAGCTGTACAGTAAGGACCACTATCCTACATAAAGTGATCAATCCTGTGAGTCTCATAAAAAACAAAGCAGATGGCCCTTCAGTACCTTAATGTACAGCTTTCTATTCATTGTAGTGTTTTTTTTAGGTAAGAACTACAACCCTTCCTTGCCCATTAGATCACTAAAGGAGCTCCAGATCATCTCACCATCTGGGTGTTTTACTGTTTTCACTGTGAAACGAGAGTCATAATGGCTGGCACTCTTCCCCCTTTTCACCCTTCCCTGCCTTATTCCACTGCTACTCACTCCAGTCCTTGTATTTCTTTGCAAATGCAACTCATTTGCCTCTGCATTTCATTGCCTTCATAAGTAGGGATTTAGCAGCTGGCTTGCAGGAGGAAATGTAAGTCTTTTTGCGGGTGATGTTGAATGGCTCTTTGAGAGACCTTTCCTCAAAATTTGAATGGCTTTTTTAAGTTGAGTGGCTGATATATGGGTTGCTTCAAGAAGTCTTCCTTGGAGACCACAAGTGATGGGATGATGTTGGCAGGGAGGCCACAAGCGATGGCAAGCAACTGCCTGATCATGCATTCTGAGCACTCAGTGCTCTAAGAATTCTGTGTAAACACATTTTTTTTTGCTTCCAGGTGAGAATTATCTTTCTCCTCCTTAGAAAGGTAAGAGCCAACCATCTTGAAGCTCAGGTGGAAGAAATACATTGCCTAGAAGTGAAATCCTCAAAAGGAAGTGGCAGCCAGGATGAGTAAAAAAAAGAACATCCTTCCCTTAAAATAGCCCGAGGAACATTGAGGGGGGTTGTTGGCACTCACACCATTAGAAACACTAGTGTCGGTGACTAGTTATACAGTGATTTCACGCTAAAATCTTCATATGCTTGCTCCTATAATAAACCTTAGCTGTGTATCAGATTCTTAAAATATACTGGGTGCAGACAAAGTTTTTGCTTTCAATGTATGTTATGGAACAAGTAAGAATACTTAAGTCACATAGTATAAAAGCCTAACAGGGAAAGCAATAGGCAGTAAAACAAATGTAAACAGGAAGCTAGTATTCAGAGAACATGTTGGGAATTTAGCACTATTGAAACAGGTAATGAATGGTATGATTTTGAGTGGATTCACTAGTGTAGACAAAACTAATGATGAAAATTATTACATGGAGAAGAAGCAAACTGAGTAATGTACTGCTGTGTCATATCGACAAAACAATTAGGAACAAACAAATAAGAAGAAAATTCAGAAGCATTTGATGAACAGATTCAAGGGGATGAATTACAATAACTGTTGTGAAAAGCTGAAAGAACTGCAATTGCATAGCTTAGAAAGAAGGGGAGATGTGTGGTAATCTATGTTGTGGCAAAATGAAGGTTCAGCTACCTCGACTTCCAACCAGGACTGTCAGTATTGTCAGTCCTTTCTTTGCATAAGGTGTTTGAACTCAGGGAGTATCAACACACTACTTCAAAGCTTATCATGTCGAGGCCATGAACAGTATCCAAACTGTCTCACCGTTTATGGAGTTAACTTTGGTTTCGATAAACTAAGAACAAGGTATTGTGATGTTACTCTCTCCTTTCTGTGGCATGGGAACTTGAGAGTATCAACTCGTTAGTTCAAAGCCAGACGTGGGTAAACAGAGGTGTTCTCTGAGCTCGGGCCTGAGACCAAGCCATTTATCCTTTTCACCATTTTGATACATTGATAATTGGTAATGAATTAAATGCCAAAGGTGGAATCACCATGGTTGGGGTTGGTGGAGGTGAGGATGGTGGAAAAGAAAATGTTATATGAGGATACCGGAATGTGAAATATGATATGTCAGGCCTGCCTTTGATAATTATAACATGAAGTAGTGGAATGAAGGCATTTACAAAAAGATTGCATTAGATAACATTAGTGATGAGATTATATGGAAGCCTTTGTGCAGGATATAATTTTCTAGTAGCACTTCACTGGTTTTTTCCTATTCGCTACCCTGCACACCTCCCCAATTTTCTGCACTGTGGCATAATTGTTTAGATACAGTAGATGGAATACTTTATTTTAAGAGATTTCTTCTACAGGCTGACCATGATACATTCATGGGCTGCCCAGGGTCGAGTGCATAAGTTCGATTCCTGGTTGCAGAAGTCAACCCAGCTGTTCCTCCACCCCGAGGGGTTGGCCAATAAAATGGGTACTTGGCTCAGGTTAGGGTGTACATAGCGTAATTGGGATGACCTTGATTAGGGCCTCAGCTGCCAATGCCATCTCAGGTAACATAAAAAAGAATAAAAGGATACAGGTTGAGCATCCCTAATCCGAAAATCTGATATCTAAAACTTTTTGAGTGGTGACTTGACATTACAAGTGGAAAATTCCACACTTGATCTCACATGCCCATGCTGGGCTCTGACACTCGGTTGGCGCCAGTTTGTTACAAACCATTGCCACTGCCAGACTATGTGCATTACTCGCTGTTTTTTTTTTATTATTCTCTGCTCTTCGTGAATGTACGAAAATGATTGTTTATCTGTAGCATATAAGTTCAGATTCAGATATGAAGGTGAAGCCAAACAACCACAGATTGTCCACATGGGCGGCTGACATGACACCTTAGCTTTCTGATGGTTCAATGTTTACACAAACTTTGTTTCATATGCCATTTATTAAAACTATTGTATACATCACCTTCAGGCTGTGTGTATAAGTTGTATATGAAACATGAGTGGATTTTGTATTTAGACTTGGATCCCATCCCCAAGATATCTCATTAGCCATTATCCATCATGGCAAATGTGGAAAACAGGATGGTATGGAAACAAACAAGTTAGAGATGAGACATACCTCAATATTTTGACTGTTCAACAGTCTTTCTCAGGTGATACTGATTCCAGAATTCTGCAGGACTGTGTTCCCCAGCAAGTGATGGTCATCTGGTCGGATGCCTTGGCATGTCGCTCTCTGATTGGATCACTTACCCTGCTGCCTCCCCCAGATCACAGCGATCTCCACTGCCTGACATGACCATTTTCCTTAATTAACATTTTCCTTAATCCCTTCTTTTAGGTAAGCTCTCACACCATCACAAAATGGTTTGTCACTTGCCTATAGTTGCCTTGGCATCAACCATTTAGTGATAGTATGAGAGTTTACTTAAAGGAAGCGATTAAAATCAATGTTAACACAAAATCTGGGTTCATCTACTAGTCACGTCAGACTTCAGTGGTTTCCTGTAATGTTGAACATATATGGGGATTCAGCAAGATTCAAAACATAATATGAGACATCAGGAAACATGAGGCCAATGTTAGACTTTTCATGGACTGTGACATGAATGCAGTGGAAGTGAGGTTCTTTGGTGGTGGTTGTTGATGTGGAATCTATCACATGGTAGCACAGAGTTGTCACGATTGATTCACACAGATGCCGAGCCTAGCATTAGTCGATAAGATTACAAGGAACTCTGTATTATATCATCTTGGATGTGAACTTTGAAATGATTTATTGAATATACCCAATGCCATCATACTCAGCCTATTAACAACATAGATAATGAATGGGGAAATGACAGTTTCTATTGTCTGACCATTCAACATTTTGTTATTCATACCCATATTACCAGATAATTAAATTTGCCATACGTGATACTAATTTATAATCCCTTATCAAACCCAGCATATCATTAAGATCATTAGATGAGATCGTATAATTCATGTTTCTCAGCATGTATTGTTATTGTTGAAAGCTAACAAGGTCCTCAGGTTATGTTTCTACATGAAACAGAAGACAGGATGCAATAACTTGTTTTTACTTTATCCAAACCAAACCACCACCACAATATAGTATCTCCAGTCCCATAATAGAGATTGCTTACTCATCACAACGTATCAGTGGACCTATGTGTTGCTGACATTATTCCTTCTCTTGACGGCGCAGCATCTCACTACTATGCACACTGCCACCCTGTTGCAAACACCATACTTTTGTTCCAGGCTGTAAACTGTGAAGCATCACTTGGAACAGTTGATGTGCTGCAAAGTGATATTCCTTTTTCATATTCATTATACTTAAAAATGTTTGACAGCTTCCTTGGTATTTACATTAAGAACAAAATGGTAAAGGAACTATTCATCAGCATCCTTTACCTTCAATGTAGGTAGTAGGTAGAGGATACACAACAAACCAAGCGTTTTTGATGGCCAATATCAAGTTGGTGACCTTTGCTTATGTTGATGGAAGGAATGACAGGCATATGAGTGTGTGTGTATACTTGTGTACTAATTAGGGGTGGGGGAAGTTACATTATTTTTTAATAATTCAGACCCCCAATACAAGCTACAAATAATATCCTAATTTTCAGTTAACATCACTCTCAGCATTTTTTTCTTAGTCCAACTTATGTCTATATTTGCTTCATGAAATGTTGTTGTATGTAGGTGTCAAGTATCAGCATACTTTTCTTTCACCCCTCACTGCTCTTCCTTCCTTACCTTGCATCCTTATCACCCCCTTACACACCGGCCTGCCTTCTCATGCTTCCTTACCCTCCACTTTTCCTGTTTGTGCATTAGCCTTAATCACTTGATATAAACCCTTCACTGCTTCTGATAGCTTTCCTCCCATACCACACATTTGTAACACCTTTCAGAAAGCATTTATATTAACCCATCAAACTACCTCCTTCTGTTTCTTAAGAATTTTGCACACAGATTCTTTGTAACAAACATCTGTTCCAAACAACCTTTATTGCTCCTGAAACCACATTGTTCCTTCCAGCCTGATGCCATGTGCATACTACTACTCTCCCCATACCTCTCACTAGGCATACTCAACAAATTTGCACCTTATCAAGACATTCACTTTTGTTCTTGCATTTATAGTGGTATTATACAGGCATTCTGCCAGTCCTCAAGCACCTCATCTTGAGCCATACATATATGTATTAAGAATCCTAACTAACCATTCAACAACACTGTCACCCTCTTTCCCATCTACTTTTGCCACTCTGCTACACTTTATCTTTTCTATTTGCCAAACAATTTGCCATGACTCTTGCTCTGTATATCTCCATATCCCAGGCAGCCCCCATCTTCTGCCCTATCATCTAATGGCTTCAACATTCCTTTAAAACAGTCATTCTAAATCTTCTTCTCTTCTTTGTCTGTTACTACATCCCTGTCTACTCCCCTTAGTGAGGCTTCCATATTTTTTCTCTTGTTCTTACACAGTTAACCTTCCAAAACATTTTTTTATTGTCTTGAAGTTTGCAGGTACTCTCTCACACCATCTTTTTCAACCCTTGCATCTTCCTCTTGATCTCCCCCTGCTTTGTATTGTACATCTAATCACTTGTACTGCTTCCATACAGTAACACCCATACACCTTTCTTTTCTCTTTCAACCAGCACCTTAACTCCCTCATCCTTGAACTCTTGCTAGGGGACTTTAAATTAACTTTTTTATTTACCATAGAGCACTCTCTTGAAATTCTTTGTAAAAAAAACCCAAAGATATTGGGGTTACAGTAAAGAGAGCAGATAAGGAGGTAGTAACAGACGAATAGATGTGAAAAAGAGATGGAATGAATATTTTGAAGCTTTGCTGAATTTTGTAGATAACAGGGGCAGTGTAAGAGAAATGAAATGTAATGAAATGTGGGGAATAGATGGAATTGTTGCTGGGTTTCTCAAGAAAGTTAATGACAGTGATGCTTATTTGTTAATCAGGCTCTTTGACATGTGGATTACCTTATAAATGGTGCCTGAGGACTGGCACAGTCCATGAGCAGTTCCCCAAAACCAGAGATAACCATCCACAGCCAAGACCCATAGGCTAATTCATGGTTTATATTGATTATTTCATGTGCTCTGGTTCAATCCATTGACAGCACATTGCCCTACATATACCATATCACTCCAATATATTCTAATCAAAAGATGTCTTTCTCATCTTCCTTAATGTTCACGCCTTAATCTTCCAAAACTTTATGCACTCTATTCATCCATCTTTTTATTGTTTCTCTCCCTTTAGTTTCCTCTTCTACAGACACACACAACTTGCAAGTCAGTCTTTTTTCACTCATCCTTTTCATATTCTTGAACCATTTCAGCACACCTTGATCAGCCCACTCAACTAGACTGCACTTATTCTTCCTTTCCTTTGCATTCAAGGTTTTCTCAGGAATACTGTACCCTCTGTTGTCTCTATCTTTTCCTCTGCAAACAAAGACCTAACTCTGATTTGTGATGGGCATATTTTTGTGCCCCAGCATCTTATTTTAGCTTAGCTTTCTTGGCTTAGGTACTTAGATGCCTTTCTCAACCCCCTTGTTTACATCTTGTGCTTTTATAATCGGACTTGAGAAGAATTATCCTTTTGTAGTTCACTATAGTTTACTAAACATTTCCTTATCCATGTATTTTGATATAATTCTGATATGTGCCTCCTTGACAGTTCTGCTGATGTGGAGCTTTGGCAGTAGGTTTGACACATTGTTCACATGAGATTGCTGTAGTTTATTTCCTTTTAAATGGTAATAGGACTTGGGCCTTCTTTCTTTGAGTCCCTTTGAAGTTAATCAGTTTATCAAGCCAGCTTTGAGGTGTATTTGGGTCCCCTTCTAAGGTGATGCAATCATCATCATTCATTACATCTCATGACTTTGGCATCATGTACAAGCATGCTCAGGTATGAGATCAGTCAATCAGGCAAGTCATTAACTTGCAATAAGAATAATAATGTGGCACTCCTATGGTAACTCCTGCACATTTTAAGAATGCTCCTCCGATCAATATCCCTTCCATTTAGGTAATCTAATTTACATCTAAGGAGTCTACCCCTTATTCCTGCTTGTAGATGCTGCTTCTTAAGCTGCCTCTGATGTTGTACATTGTCAGCTGCTTTGTGGCAGTTCAGGAACACACAGTCCACCTAACCATGTCTTTTGTGTAAGACAGAGGTCCCTCTTTCATAGAAGTCTAAGAGATTTGTAATGCATGGCCTCTGCTCCAAGGATCCTTGTTGTCTATCACTCAGATGGTTTCTCCTTTGTAGGTAATCATCTGTTTGCTCTCAGTTTTTTCAGTGATTCCAGACCACTGGGTAGTAGCTCAAGGCAATTTCCTAATCACCTGTCTTCAAGTAAGATAGGCATGACCCTCTTGTGAAAAATTTAAAGCAGCCTATCAGGTGTATCCGCACATAACTATCTTTATCTCTAATGCCTGTTCCCTCTAGGAACTTTTAACAAGGGGGTGGCCACAGCAAAAGAGCCTCCACTTATCACTGTCCTTACATGCCTCCCTCATATACATAATTTCTATCATTTCTCTCCCTCCAGTACTCTTCTACTTTATTTCCCCATGTCACAGATGGTCTTCTTGTCACACTAACCCCTTTAATCATACTATCAAACACTCTCTTTGTAAACTTCACATCTTGCATTCTTTCCACATGCCCAAACCACTCTAATACTCCACAATCCATTTCCTTTGCATTCCATGCCATACCAGATCTCTTATACACCCTCTCATCTCTTTCTTCATTCCATCTAGTCATCCCCTATTGCTCCTCTGAAATAGCTCATTTCCACATCCTGGATTTTTGACCTCTTTGACTCAACCCAAGTCCATGTTTCAGCTGCATAGGTCAGGTTTGGGAGGGCTATGCTGTCCCTTCAGTACTGACACTTCTACCCTTCATTATTTTATTAAGGAACCCAGTGACTCTTCTACCCTGTAGTGCTCTCTCTCTCCCTTATTTCTCCTTTCATACCACCAAACTTACCCAGGATTGCTCCTAAATACTTTGATTCTGTCACATCTTCTAGTCTTTCTCCTCCACATATCTATAACACAGTTCAGTACACTTTCTTCTCACACTCTATGGGGTATTGCAAAATCTATATTTTCACTCTGTTTCCTTTCAGACACCATTACTTTACTTTTGCTTGCATTTACCTTCAGTTTGCTATGCTTACACACATCTTAAAACACACTTATGACCTGCATCTCCTCTTCACTCTCAGTAAACATAGTATCATCCACAAAAAGGCTTGTCACTAGCCACCATACCTCACCACCACACTCCATCTCTAGCTTTGCTTTTATCTCTTTTATCACCACTATGTATGCTAAAAAGCCATGGCGACATCACACGACCCTGCCTCACACCCTGATGTATACTGAAACTTTCACTTACCTCTTCATCCAACAGTAATCCCCCTACCCCATACATTCCTTAACACATACCAAAAAGCAGTCCACTCGACTGTCACACTTTCTCCAGATTCATAAAAGCTGCAAACAGCTTCTTGCCTTTTGTTGCATACTTTTCCAGTCATTCTCACATCAGAAATTTCATCCACACATCCCTTACCTTTCGTAAAACCCCCTTGCTACTTATTCTGTCTTCAGTCATTTCCATCTCTCTATCACATAATAGTCATACGTACACTTTTCCTGATATACCTAACAGATTTATTCCCCTAAGATTGCCACAAATATCCTTATTCTTTTCCTTTGAATAAAGGAAGAATAATAGCTCTCAGCCAATCATCAGGCACAAAAATTCTGCTTCCATGCTGAATTACATATCATATGCATCCACTCCATCACTTTTTTTCCACCATACTTAAACATTTCAGTTTTAATCCCATCCAATCCAAGTGCCTTTCCTACCTTCAGCCTCACTATTGCCCTTTTTATCTCCTCTCTTGCTATAGGCCCCTGCACTTGTATCCTTTTCACTTCCATATTCTGTACCCATGCGTGTAACAGCTGCTGCCTCCCCTTTTCCCACATTCATCTATCTATCTGCCTGTATCTCATACCCGTTCTCCATGGGAACTCGCATCATGGGGGAGGCCACGGCAAAAGAGTCTCCACCTATCCATATCCTTTCATGCTTCCCTCAAATACACTGTTCCATGCATTCTTCCACCATTTCTCTTCCTCCTATATATTTCCACTCTGTTTGCCCATGTCACTGGTGGTCTTCCTCTCACCAGTTCTTTTAATTGTAATATCATACACTCTCCATGTAAACTCCTAGTCTTGTTCTCTTTCCGCATGCCCAAACCACCACTAAGTAGTATGTGTCCCCCTCTCTGCTACACCACAATTCATTCCCTTTGCATTCCCTGCCGTACCACATCTCTCATACACCTCTTCATTTCTTTGTTCATTGCATCATGCCCCCCTCAAATAACTGATTTCCACAGTCTATCCCTTATTCCTCTTTCATTTACATACTTACTCCTTTACCCTTCATTATTCTGTTAAGGGCCCAGTAATTTTTCTACCCAGTACTGCTGTCTCCATCGTCTCTCCTTTCATAACACCAAACTTACCCAAGACAGCTCCTGAATGCTTAAATTCTGTCACCTCCTCCAGTCTTTTTCTCCCCAGCATCCAAGGCACTGTTTAGTAACCTTCTTTTTTCACTCTATATGGTTTTACAAAATCCATACTTTCTCTTAGTTTCCTTTCAAACACCATTACTTTACCTTCAATCACGTACGCTTACATACATCATAAAACACACCTACAACCTTCTGCAACTCCTCTCCACTCTCAGCAGACAACACAGTATCATCTGCAAACAGGCTTGCAACTAGCTACCATATCTTACTGCCACACTTCATCTCTGCACCCTCTTTCCGTCATTCATTAGTTCTTTCAAAATACTCATTCCATTTTCCTTTCACTTCCCCCTTTTGACAGCCTTTTGATTTTTTTATCAGTTTTAAAGCTTTTCATGATCTCTCCATCCCATCTTGGTGTTGGGATATAGTGTCCTCTTTTATGAAAGCAAACACACTTTTGAACTGATCATTTAGCTCCTGGAATTTTACCCATCTTTGTCTTGATGAACTTATGGAAAGGCTTTGGATTGTCTTTGATACTATCCAAACTATTCTTTTAAAAATCTTTTTGCTCCTCCCTCCATATTTTGCAGTACTCATTTCTTGCTTTCTTATACTTTTCAGGTGCTGACTGGTTATTATGTCACCTCCATGACTCATTCTTAAGCTTTTGTTGTTTGACATCTTTTACTGAATCATCTCACTTTTGCAGCCTTATGTTTGTAGCCAGTGGCACTCATGTTTTAAGTCCTTTGTAGATGTATATATGCATGCATGCCTGTTATTACTTTACATTAATTTTCATGTAAAAACTCATAAAAAAGACATTGAATATCATTTTTATGATTTATATATATTCCAGCTTATAATTTTCATGTAAAAACAGTCATAAAAAAGATATTGAATATCATTTTTATGATTTATATATATTCCAGCTTATAAAACCTGGAAATGAGCGCCAGGGTCGAAACTTCTCGGGTGATTCAGGCACTTCTGAAGGTGATCCAGGTGACTCTTCTGGCTGTTCAACAGGGGGCGAGTCTGAATCTTCCTCTGGCAGTGATCATGTTCATCAATCTTCTGATTCAGGAACTGTTCAAGAGGTAATTCAGAATATGTGTATAACATTCAAAACCATTATTTACAAAATTACAGAGGTTTTTATGTATAATGCCTCTAATAGTGTATGTGTACAATGAAGTAGTATAAAAGTGTCATGAATTGTGAAGAAAATTCATTCACAAATGTTCTGTCATCAAGAAAGAATTTTGACTGATAATACCTAAAACAGCAAAAGGGAAACAGACTTTCTTCACCAATAAGTACAATTAATTCGGATCAGAATGATGTAGAGAGGTGAGAGAAGCACATGTAATCCACTTATTGAAATTATTGGCTGAACCACCAAGTTCTTGTGAGATCACATTCATGACACAGAGGCCTTCAATATTTTTGCCATTTGTACATTGTAAATCTCTGCATTCCTTTAGTATAAGTTAAAATCTGTAACAAACGAATGTAGATATATGTGTTTTTGTAATATATTCCATATACCATCACCTCATTTAAAGAAGTGTGAAAAAATACAGCATTTCCTCTACTGTTATATCCAAAGTCTTTTTTGCTTCCTTTTTTTACATCCTTTTTATTAGCCAATCTTATTTTAAGTCTAGATTACACTTGCATTCATCTTTAGCTGTCATGTTTGGTCTTCAGCAGTGAAATATGTTGGGCAAACAGTTGCAGAAAATATTTGGAGAGGATTCTTGAGGTGTAAATACGGGTGAAGCATATTTTAATGATTGAAAATTGCATTAAATATCCACGTAGTTTTGCCTCTTATCAGTAAAGTATTTGTTTAAAGCACAGTATTAACATATCATTTGTAGTGCTCCTGTGTTGTATGTTTATATTTCTCCTTTTTTAATGGAGATGCATTATGATTATGTTTCCTTTCCATTGAATCTTTTTTTCTTGCCACTGGCTACAGCTGTCCATTTCTTTATTTTTATGCCAGTTATCCTGAAAATTATGTGTGTAATTAGGTCCAGTACACTCAAACATCTCTTGACATTTTAAGGTTTAAGTCATCCTTCAGATTTAAGGAAACAAAGATGGTTAATTTAAATCCCTGGTAAAACGCTACAGGAATTAACATTATCATTTCATTGTAAGGTTGCTTTTGAATATTGATATCTCTTACCTTCATTGAATATGAATATTGATAATGAAATTTATGTACAAACGAATTTCAGGAGCCTGGTTTCTTCCCTGATAAGAAATGCTCTGGATCGGTAAGACTTAGGATGCCTGGATCTCCATACGTTCGACAAGGACTGCCAGAAAAAGTAAGAATCCATTGCCTTTAGTACATATGCTCTTCTGTATTTTTCCCTTGTACTTTGCCCCTTTTCCAATATTTGAGGCAATATGGTGTGTGCAAAATTAACTCTTAAACAATTAGGGGGCAGATTGCATTCACAGCACTGATTCAGGAAATCCATCACCATTGCTAGAAACACTTTTAGAATTAATCTATTGATTGGTTGAACATGTTGTTAAAGATTTTCCAGGCCTTAGCCTGGATTGGGCCTTTATATTTGCATGGCCCTTTCCTGTCAGTTAATCAGCTATTACTTATTTATGTAAAAATATGTGACAAGAATGGTCATTCCTACAGCAAGTGCTGAAGCAAGAAGTAGGAAAGGATTGAAATTACGTGAGTTATAAGATTGAAAATAGTAATTATCAGTGTTTTAAGATATACTGTAGATACTGTAGAATTTGAGAAAGTATGCTTACCTCTACATAGGCTGTAGAGTAAATGATGTATGGTTTATATATTTTCATGAATTCTAATAGATTATCCTTTCCTTTTCCCTCATAATCATTGGCGACTTTTTTTTTCATAATTGCCATTTACCGTGTTTGCGAGGTAGCGCCAGAGACAGATGAAGAAGGGCCACATCTGCTGACATCCATTCTCTAGCTGTCATGTTGTCTAATGTATAAAGCATTGGTGAATATATGGGATAAGTTGGGTGAATATATTTCTTAATTGCTATCTTTCATACTAGTTTGCCGTTTCACGCGTTAGTGAGGTTGTGCCAGGAACAGGTGAACAAAATGCCATGTTCACTCACATCCATTCTCTAGTTGTTTTGTGCACCGATAAGGCATCCAATTGTTCAGATACTTCTGCCCCATAATCAGCTGGTAAATTGAACATAACCTGTCTTACCTAAAAAATGAAGCTAGAAGTCTTACTGTGTGCTGATGGTAGTGAGGGAACATCAGTGCTTGGGTGTGCTTACAACCTGGATGAATCTACAATCTGCAACATATAGAAGAATGCAGAGAAAATTTGAAGTGCTGTAGTCCATTGTATTATCTGTCCCTGACATATGTCTGAGTTCCGTTTTGAGTGACCGGTCAGATCTCGAAATGGATGTATGTCAGCATGGCATTTAGAATTTGTATACTTGTACAGCAGTCTTTTATCCTACTTAGTTTCTATCATGATTATCTCATTTTTTTTATTAACCAGCTTTATTATATGATTCTGTAGTTTCTTTTTACCTTTTATTTAATATTTTTGTAGTTCATATTTCATTTTTATTTTTAATTTACATTATGCAAGATCTGTTGTGATTATCTCGTTTTTTTTTAACCAGTTTTATGAAATGACATTTTTTTTAAATCACTCTGGTTTACTTAGAAAAAAAATAGTTATATTTTTTGCCTTTTCAGCAGCTCCTTCATCAGCATTTGCTGCTTCACTTGTGACTTGAACATTGTGCAAGCTATATCTTCTTTTAAATCTGTTAAGAAGTAGCGCTACTTCGCTGAATGGGGGGAATGCTATTTCGTGTGTGGCAGGGTAGTGACAAATGGATGAAGGCAAGCAAGTATGAATATGTACATGTGTATATATGTATATGTCTGTGTATGTATATGTTGACATGTATATGGAT
>JAUUDY010058761.1:0-15056 GCA_032361765.1 Panulirus inflatus
TAGAGCATCAGGCCTTAGCCAGCCACCGCCCACACTAGTAGGGCGGCGGCTGCATGCACTCCTCCTTCCTAGCACGTATCGTATTGACAAGGCATTTCACCCCTCAGCAAGTCGCGGAATTGAAATCATATGCGTAAAATTAGTGTTTAGGGAGATCTGGGTCTTAGCAGGGAGTTAACAGGGTTAATTTATGTGTAGGAGTGGCATATACTACACTACAAGCTGGGGAGGAGGAGGAGGTAAGCGACAGGAGTTCGTTGAAGAGCAAAAGAATCTCTAAAAGCCTTCTTCATTCCTTAACCGACACATGGCCTCCTCTTTGTAGCAGATGTCTCCCTCAGAAACTTCTCCTTACTGACCAACGCCAGTCGCTGAAACCTCCACTAACATAGAACAAAATGAGCCGAGGGGGGAGTGCTTATCCTCCTCGAAGGTTCAAGCTGGGTTGTTTAAATTTGTGGATGTTACCAAGATAAGAAGAGAGATAGGTAAGATGTTTGAGGAGAGGAACCTAGATGTTCTGGCTCTGAGTTGAACAAAGTTAAAAGAGAAAAGTTGTGAAAATGTGTGATAAGAGTGTGAAGAAGTGAGCCTCAGACTGATGTGGGTCGGAATGAAAGTGGATTATAAGAGGTGGATGAAGATTATCTGTGCTTACACACCTAGCAATGAGAGGACGAAGGAAGAGGCGAGATTATTGAGAGGAGCTGAGTGACTGTCATTAGTTTCGATGCAAGGAATCGATCATTAGTAATGGGTGATTTGAATATGGGGGAGAGGTTACCCAGTGTTGTGAATAAGACTGGTAAACAGCTTGTGGAGTTGTGCGCTGAAAAAGGGACTTGTGACAGGAAATAATTTGACTATAAAGGACATTTATTGAAACACATGGGTGGGTAGGTAAGAATGTTAGAGGTTATTAATGGATTATGTATTCATTAATAGTTCTGCAAAGAAGAGACTTTTGGGTGTGAATGTGTTGAGAGGGACAGCTGGTGGGATGTACTTAGCAAACACGAGGGTAAAGTTTCGTTGAGTCTCTCTGACAAAAGTAAATGATATGGATCTGAAGAGGACTGTGTAGGTGAGTTGGAAAAATGCTTATGGGAAGAGAAACCAGGACAGATTGAGTGTAGAGTGGCAAAAGGCGAGGAGAAATGAAGATAGGAGGAGTAGCTGAAGAATGGGAGGTATTTAGGGAAGGAGTGCTTGCATGTGCGAGAGAAGGATGTGGCATGCGGATGGTGGAGAGGTGAGAAAGGATAGGGAGTGGTGAGACGAAGTTGTTAGTTTGATTGTGGAAGACAAAAGGAAATATGTATAAGCTAGCTGGAAAAGGGGCAAGAAGGTGCCGGGAATGAAAAAGAGGGCAAATTAGAGTTGTGATGAGCGAGTATCAGCAGACTTTAGGATGAATAATAGGTTTTTTGCAAAAACAACTAAACAAACAGGAACAGATGAGCGAGGGAAGCCATTAGGGAAGAGATAAAAGGCAGAAACGACGTGAAGACTAGATGGAATAAGTAGTTTGAAAGATGGTTAAACGTGTTCGAAGATAGGGTGGCAGATATGGGATGTTTTGGACGTGGAGGTATGCGAAGTGGGATAGTCATGGAAAGAGGGTTGGTGAAAAGATAAGAGGTGGCGAGAGCCTTGCGTAGAACGAAGTGCGGCAATGAGGCTGTAATGGATGGGATTCTAGTTGAATTTCTTAAGAAAGGGGATGACTGTGTTGTTGATTGGCAAGTTAGAATTTTTATTGTATGTGTGGCTCATGCTTAAGTACCTCATGATTGGCGGAGTGCCTGTATAGTATCATTGTATAAAAACAAAGGGGACGAGAGTAAATGTTCAAATAGCAGAGGCATACTATTGTTAAGTATACCTGGTAGATTGTATCAAAGAGTGGTGATTTAGAGGGTGGTGGCATACATAGAGTTTCTGATTAGAGAGCTTCAGTAACGGCTAAGAACGTGTGTACTGAGTGTTTGCTTTCAAGAATGTGGGTGAAGAATACTTAGAGAAACGGGAAGACTTTATGTAGCATTGATGCATTTGAAGGGTTGACGATAATGTTCTGTACAAGGATTGAGGGCTTTTTATTTCTGCTTTGGGAGCTGATGGTTAGCTATTGCGTGGTTTGGATGGGAGAGGTGTAGTGTTGTAGTAAACTGAGTATCGAGCATGATGAGGTGGATTTGTATTGGCAGGATCTCGTTTTCATTGTGAAGGTGCAAAGTGTTTGCAGCTGCTCAACATCCAGAGATTGTTCTGAATGCTCTATCCTGTGTTTGTAGATTTGTTATATTTGCTTTTGAGAGGATGGAAACTCAGGCAGATGAGGCATAGTCTAGAGTGGAGCAGATGAATTGTAAGTGGTGGATGTTGAGGGATTCTTTTTCTAGTACAAATCTGGTGCCAGTTGGTGTTCCGACGGCATCAAGTTTGTATGTTTGTTTTGTGTTGATGATATGGATGTGGGGAGTGAACGTCATGTTTGTGTCGAATGTGATGCTTAGAATGTCTGTGTTATGTTCAGTGGGAGCGAATGTCCGCTCAAGGTGACTGGAGGATGTGAGGTGGATAAAGAATTACTGAAATCTTCCGTGTGACACAGATATTCTGTCCGGGGTGAGCCACTTTTTCAATTGAGTGATGTTGTACTGCATGTTTGTTGTTGCTACTATGGTTACAAAGTGTTGTGATTTGATTGTGAGGCCGCCACATGTGAGAGGACCTCCATGTGGTTTGCTGGAGGTAGTGGGAGGTTGTGGAGTGTTGATACTGAATGGGGTTAGAGAAAGAACGGCTCCTTGGAGAACTCCATTACCAAGTTTAAATGTTTATAGGTGAAGTTATTGTGAGTGGCTCTGGCATGGCGGTCGGCTATGAAACTGGTGAACAGTTTAGGTGGTGTCAAGTATTTTGTCTGTGCAGATGTTTCGGAGAATTATGTCTAATGCTTTGTTAACGGTTATTGCCACTAGTGTTGTGCAGGAAGGGGACTGCGGTTGGTTGAAGCCGTCTAGAATGTGTTGTGTAAGGTCAGTGTGTATAGTGTTGGTGTAGTGGTTGGGTCTGAGACCAGGCCCTATAGTTCATAGTGGGATATATATACATATGCTCGGCACTCAGTTAGTTCTTAGAACCAGAAATCGAATTCTCTCATAAAAAACAGCACCGCAGCTAACCGCCAAACCTGCAGGCGGAAATGGAAAGCCCTCCTCTGCCTCACACTTCAACAACCTCCTCCGACAGATCTCCCACCCAAAACAAACATAACACAAAGAAAAAAAAAATACACACGACAATGGCCCGACAAGCACTAAACAACTATCCTTCCCACTCAGTCTTAAACACCACACAACCAGACATACATCCATCTGAAAACATACTCCCCAGATAAACCCGAGTCACTCTTTCCTGTCTACGCTCTGGACATTATCCAACCATCCAACACTAAATACACCGTTTGAACACCCAAGACCCTTCAAAATTACAATCCATCTACCATAAAGAAGACACAGAATATTTACTATTTAACTAGCCTGCCCTCTCTAAACATAGAGGTGCACACATAACTGCAATTTATGGTCCCGACCAGTGGACGCAGCCGGCTACCTGAGCGCTGCAGGAGCCTTATAAGGACAAAGGACAGAAGAGACTTCAGGGGTAGGAAGTAGATATATATATATATATCCCAAGAGTTAGGGGGGAGAGAATATATTCCACGTATCCCCTGCGTGTCATACAAGGTGTCTAAGAAGGGCGAGGGCGTGAGGGCTGGAAACCCACCCCTTCATGAGATTCAGTTTTGTAAAATTTGGAACAATAGAAGAAACCAAGTGAGGAGTGGTACTCATCCACCTTGTAAGCTTAGGCTGGTGTGTCAGGATGTGTGTGTGTGTACTTAACCAAGATGAGAAGAGAGGAGAGAAAGGTAGCATGCTTGAGGAAAGAAACCTGGATGTTATGGCTCTATATGAAACAAAGCTCTTGGATAAAGGGAAAGAATGGTTTGGTAATGTGGTTTGGAAATGTCTTAGGAGTAAAGTCATAGGTTGGTGAGAAGACAAGAGCTAAGGAAGGAGTAGCACAGGGGTAAAGTCCAGGGTTGGTGAAAGGACAAGACCTATGGAAGGAGTAGCACTACTCCTGAAGCAGGAGTTGTGGGAGTGCATGATGAGAGTGTAAGGAAGTAAATTCTAGAGTGATGTAGGTAAAACAAAGTGAATGGTGAGAGATGGGTGATTATTGGTGCTTGTGCACCAGGCCATGAGAAGAAAGATCATGGGAGGAAAGTGTTTTGGGATCTATGAGACTGGGTATTAGTTATGTGTGATTTAAATGCAAAGGAAAGAAATTTAGCAGTGGAAGTATTCAGTGTTATGAATGAAAATGGTGAAGAGCTTGTTGGGTTGTGTGCTGAAAGAATACTGGTGATTGGGAAAACATAGTTTAAAAAGAGGGATATATAGAAGTATATGTTTGTGAGCAGGAGAGATGGTCAGCAGGCATTATTACACATTAATTGATAAGCATGTAGACAACAGACTTTTGGATGTAGTTGTGCTGAGAGGGGCAGCTGGTGATTAATATCTTGTGGAGGCTAGGGTGAAGATTTGTAGAGGTTTTTGAAAAAGAGGAAACAATGTCGGGGAGAAGAGAGTGGTGAGAGTAAGTGAGCGAGGAAAAGAAAATTTTTGTGAAGAAACCAGCAGAGATTGACTGTGGAAGAGATTGACTGTAGAATGCCAAATGGTGAGAGTAAATGAAGTAAGGGGAATGGATGAGGAATGGGAGGTATTTGGGAAAGCATTGATGGCATGTGTGAGAGATGCATATGGCATGCAAAAGATGGGAGGTGGGCAAATTAGAACCTGTAGTGAGCGATGGGACAAAGAACTAAAGTTGCTATTGAAGGAGAAAAGAGAGGTATTTCAATGGTACATATAGGGAATGAGTGTAAATGATTGGGAGATGTATAAAAGAAAATGGAAGGAGATCAAGAGAAGGGTGCAGGGGTGGAAAAAGATGGTTGTATAAGAAAGTGGTAGGAGGTCAAATGGAAAAAGAGGGCAAAGGAGAGTTGGGGTGAGAGGGTATCATTAAACTTTAGGGAGAATAAAAAGATGTTTTGGAAGGAGGTAAATAATGTGTGAAAGACAAGAGAATAAATGGGAACACTGATGAAGGGGGCAGAAGGGGAAGTGATAACAGGTAGTGATGAAGTGAGGAGTAGATGGGGTGAGTATTTTGAAAGATTGTTGAATGTGTTTGATGATAGAGTGCTGGTGTTTTGGTCGGAATGGTATGCAAAGTGAGAGAGACATGAAGAGTAGTTTGGTGAAGAGTGAAGAGGTGGTGAAAGCTTGTGGAAGATGAAGTGCAGCAAGGATTGGATGGTATTGCAGTTTAATATATTAAGAAAGGGGGTGACTGTGTTGTTGATTGGTTGGTAAGGATATTTATTGTATTTATGGATCATGGTGAAGTGCCTGAACATTGGCAGAATGCCTGTGTCTTGCCATTATATAAAGGCAAAGGGGATAAAGGTGAGTGTTCAAACTACAGAGGTATAAGTTTCTTGAGTATACCTGATAAGTTGTATGGGAGGGTATTGATTGAGAGGGTGAAGACATGTGCAGATCATCATATTGGGAAGGAGCAGTGTGCTTTCAGAAGTGGTAAAGGTTGTGTATATCAGGTGTTTGCCTTGAAGAATGTGTATGGGGGAATACTTAGAAAAAAAGATGGATTTGTATGTGGCATTAATGGATCTGGTGAAGGCATATGATGAGGTTGATAGAGATGATTTTTGGAAGGTATTAAGAATATATGGTTTGGGAGGTAAGCTGTAGAACTAGTGACAAGTTGTTATCAAGGGTGAAAAGTGTGTGTTTGAGTAGGAAGAGAGGAGGATGAATGGTTCTCGGTGAAGGTTGATCTGCGGCAGAGGTGTGTGATGTCATCGTGGTTGTTTAATTTGTTTATGGATGGGATGGTGAGGTAGGCAGGTGCAAGAGTTTGGAGAGAGGGGTGAGTATGCAGTCTATGGGGGATGAGAGGGCCTAGGAAGTGAGTCATTTGTTCACCATTGATACAGCATTGATGACTGATTCAAGAGAGAAACTGCAGAAGTTGGTGACTGAGTTTTGAAGAGTGTGTGAAAGGAGAAAGTCAAGAGTAAATGTGAATAAAAGCAAGGTTATAAGATTTAGCAGGGTTGAGGGTCAAGTTAAGTGGGATGTAAGTTTGAATGGAGAAAAACCGGAGGAAGGGAAGTATTTTAGATATCTGGGAGTGGACTTGGCAGCAGAAGTAAGTCGTAGGGTAGGGAAGGGGGCGAATGTTGTGGGAGCAATGAAGAATGTGTGGAAAGAGAGAACGTTATCTTGGAGGGGAGAAATGGGTATGTTTGAAGGAATAGTAGTTCCAACGATATTACATAGTTGCGAGGCATTAACTATAGATAGGGGTGTGAGGAGGAAGGTAAGTGTGTTGGAAATGAAATGTTTGAGGACAATATGTAGTGTGTGGTGGTTTAATCGAGTTAGTAATGAAAGGGTAAAAGATATGTGTTGGAATAAGAAGAGTGTGACTGAGAGAGCAGGAGTGTGTATTGAATTAGTTTGGACATATGGAGAGAATGAGTGAAGAAAGGTTAACAGAGATGATATGTGTGTCAGAAGTGGAGGGTACAAGGAGAAGCAGGAGACCACATTAGAGGTGGAAGGATGGGGTTAAAAAGACTTTGAACGATTGGGGCCTGAACATGCATGAGGGTGAAAGGCGTACATGGAATAGAGTGAATTTGAATGATGTGGTATACTGGTGTTGATGTGCTGTCAGTGGACTGAACTAGGGTTGCCCTATGGATGGTCTTAAGAATATATAGGGTACTAGGAAAGCTGTTAGAAGAAGTGAGACATTTTTATCAAGAGTGTAAGGCATATGTACAAGTAGGTAGAGAGGAGAGTGAATGGCTCCAAGTGAAGGTTGGTCTGCATCAGGGGTGTGTGATGTCACCATGGTTGTTTCACTTGTTTATGGATGGGACGGTAAGGGAGGTAAATGTGAGAGTCTTGGAGAGATGGATGAATATGCAGTCTGTTGGGATGAGAGGGCCTGGAAAGTGAGTCAGTTGTTGTTTTCTGATGATACAGCAGTGGTGGCAGATTCAAGTGAGAAGCTGTAGAAGTTGGTGACTGAGTTGGAAAGAGTGTGTGAAAAGATGAAGTTGAGAGTTAATGTTTATCAGGGTTGAGGGGCAGGTTATTTGGGTTGTGAGTTTGAATGGAGAAAAATTGGAGGAGATATATTGTTTTACATACCAGGGAGTGGACATGGCAGAGAATGGATCCATGGAGGCGGAAGTGAGTCAGAGAGTGGGTGAAGGGCAAAGGTTCTGGTAGCACCGAAGAATGTGCAGAAAGAAAGAATGTAATCTGGGAGGAAATGAGTATGTTTGAAGGTATAGTAGTCCCAACAATATCGTTTGGATTCGAGATATGGGCTGTAGATAAGGCTGTGGAGGAGGGTGGATGTGCTGGAAATGAAAAAGGTTGAGGACAATATATGGTGTAAGGTGGTTTGATTGATTAACTGTGACCTGGTACATTTCAAAAGACAAGTTTTTCACTATCTCCGAAATTCGTAAATACTTTCCCTTGTCCTCTTTTTTTCTGTTTCATAATTCCCTCGATATTTTGTCTGTGACTGGAGCCTTCAACACACACAAAAAAGAGGTGTGGTAATGAAAATAGTGTGATTGAGAGAGCTGAAGAGAGTGTGCTGAAATGGTAAAGACAGTAGTAGGGGTACATGGGAAGCTAAGAAACTGAAAGAATGTGAAATTCAGTGGAATATTCATTAGATGGGATAAATCGAAGGAAGAAAGGGAGAGAGGTGAAGAATATAGTTAGAAAACAAAAAACTAGGGGCTCCAGATGAGGCAAGAGGATGGAGAGCCCTGTCACCACAGCAGAGAAGGCAGCAGTGTTGGGAAAAGATGATGTCGGGCTCAAAGTAATGTATTCGAATGCTGATGGATTGATACTTAATGGTAAAGAGTTAGAATTCAAGGATCATATAAGGGAAAGTGTACTTGATACTGTTGAAGCCATGGAAGCAAAGCTCAAAAGAGAGGTATGGTTTCAGCTGTTTTGCCTCGAGGGATGCATGTTTATAAGGAGGGAAAGAGAGGTAAAGCAAGGAAGGATTGGCCCTCTTAATAAAATATATCCTTGATTTTCGAGAAATAGTGGATGACCCATTCAGATAATATATAATGGAAGAGTGACCATAGGGAAGAATTGCTTTGTGGCATTGATATTATTTAATCATCCAAAAAGATTTGAATACCCAGAACAAATATATAATGGTTACTTTGAAGGAACAATCAGGATGGTACATGAATCTGTAAAACATTTACTTCTCAGAGATAGCAAAGTACTGATAGTGGAGGATTAAATGATAGTGAGTCATGGAGACACAAATTGTGAAAGCTGTTGTTATTAGAATTATTTTGTGCACATACTAGCTTGGATATTGAGAATATTATACGTTATAGACAAATTGGAAAAAGTGATCATGTAATGCTCTAGTTTGGGGTAAATGAGGAGATAAAAAGAGCAGATGTGGGACAGGACTTAAAGAGGAGATATGATCATGAAAACTACAGGTAAATAAGGACATTAAAAGAGTAGATGTGGGACAGGACTTAGAGTACTTACAATCATAGAAACTTCACTTCAACAATTTCTCTGGTAACAAAGATTTGAAGATGGAGTTCAGTAGCCAGGAGCTAGGACTTTGTGGTGCAAAGATTTGTGAAATTTACAATGAAGGAGTGGGAACATGGGTAACTCTAGCCTGAAATCCAAATGAAATGATAAGGAAAAGGAAACATTGTTAGATAAAAGATGTCAAACAGTAGAAGAGTGAAATGTCTAATGCAGAGATATAGACAGTGCTCCAGCCATCCGGTATTTGCAAGGTATCAGAGAGTGGAACAAGTACACCTAGATAAGAAAGGAAGAATGAAAGAACTTTGGAGAAAATATTGTGGACAAGGCAGGAGAATATCTGAAACTTTTCCATTGATTTGTTAGGTATCAGTTGTCATTTAGAATGCAACTAATCAGGGTAAGGGTTTCAAGGAGGAGAATTCTTGAAGAAGATGTAAGGAAGAAATGTGATGAATAGCAAGTTCATAAGTGTTTTCACAGCAGAAGACACTATGCCATCATCACCAGTGAGATGGAATAGGGAGAAGGTTTCAGAAAACTTAGATAGCTAAAGACATTAACAGAGTGCTAAAAGGTCTTGACCCATTCATGGCTCATGGTCCTGATGAAATTTCACCATATGATCTGAAAATGTGTACAGATACACTAGATAAACCTTTTGAAATACTGTTCAAGATATTGCTGGCAAGTGGCAGAGTGTAAAGGGGATAGAAAAGAGCAGACTTCATCCCTGTCTGTAAGAAAGGAGACTGAGAACAGTTGCATGTCTCACTGATGAGTGTGGTCTATAAGTTCTGGAAAAGATAATTAGAAAGCAAGTGTATGACTTTCTACTGAGGGAAAATTACCTGAGAGAGAGACAGCATTGCTTTAGCGAGTGGAGATTGTTTGTAACAAACCTCTTTGATTTCTGTGAGAGACTCTAGTATTAAAGAGTGAGCTCTGCCTTGGACAAATGGGGAGGCTGGGTGGATTGTTTGCATCTGGACTGCCAGAAAGCATTTGACACAGACAGCATGTAAGGCTGATTAAGAAGCTGGATCACCAGAGGTAATCTCCATCAGTGGATAAAAGTTTATTTTAGGGGTTTTGAACAAAATACTCTCGTCAGAAGGAGCCTTCTCTAAATGGGTCAAGGTGAAGAGCAGATTGCCACAGTTCTGTTCTGGGACCAATACTCTTCTTGATATTTGTGAATGATTTGCATGAGGATGTGGACCCCTACCTGAATATGCTTGTAGTTGATGCAAAGGTAATGAGGGAAGAGAAAAGTGAGGAGGATTGCCACAGCTTATAAGGGAATTTAAACTACAAAGTTTGTATGCTACATGACTGATGAAATTCAACCTGAGCAAATATAATGTAATGAGGATGGGAGAAAGTGAAAGAAGTGTTCGATATGAATATTATCTTGTAGGAAACAAGCTTCAGGAATCTGTATGTGAAAAGGACATGGGAGTCAGCATAATCCCTATCTTGTTACCAGATTCCCACATTAAGAGAATAGTTAATGAGGCAAACTGTCTTCTGACAGATATCATAATAGCTTTCAGTACATGGATAGGGAAGTATTTGGCAAGCTATTCATATCTTACATGAAGCCAAAACTAGAGCCTGTTTCTCAGGTTGGCCATTGCACTTGAAGAAATACAGGGAGCTAATAGAGAAAATCCAGTGAAGGGCAACAAAGATATTACAAGAATAAGAGAGCTGATTTACAGGAAAGGCTAGAAGCTTTAAATTTGCCCTCTTTGGAAGAGAGAAAAATGAGGGGTGATCTGATCACAAAGTTATTAAAAGAGATTGATGATGTGAACAGTGAACACTTCTTCAAGAGTTGTAGTAATGGAGTAACCAGAGGACATAATGTGAAACTAAAAGAAACTTGTAATGAAAAGATGTAAAGAAGTACTTTTATTGTGTAAGAATGGTTAGTGGATCTTTGACCTAATCTGTATGGGTAAGGTAAAAGTTGTCTTCACTATACCTTCACCTTTGCTACACCCTTATCCTCATTGCACCCATACATGTTAGTTTGCCTATATCATCATTACCGCCATATAAGCTCAACTGCCATCTTCAGTGCTTTGCATTTCTCTATATTGTAATCATCACTGCATAGTCTCATTTTCTTTACACCTATAGCTTCTGTGTACCCTCTTCACCCTCCTCTTCAGTAACCCTTATTCTCAGTATGCCCTCATCTTCACAACACCCTTATATTCACTACAACCATATGGGGCACGTCAAAGGCTATCAACACACCTTCACCTTACCCGTACTCTTTATCCTCACTACATTCCCATCACTACACCTTTGATATCATTGATCTTTGACATAATCATATGGGGTAATGTCACATGTTGCCTCCCTTGTTGTTGACCTCATCCATACAGCTAAAGGTAAAGGCCATCTTCATTACTAACTCACCTTCACCTTACCCTCAACATGAATAACCATTGATTTGAACCTTGAACTTTAGGTCAGAGGCTATATTCATTACACCCCTGAGTACACTGTCATCTTCATTGCACCCTATCTTTAGTACAACCAAATCTTCACAACAGCCTCACTTTCACCATTTTCTTTCGACCCCAGTTAAACAGAAGAAAATAATAAAAGAAGAATTCCCTTTGACTAGAGGTAAATACACAAATCTTGAATTTGTCCATTATATTTAAGATACTCTTAAGTATAGTACTTTGAGAAAATATACCACTGCAAACTTAATCATAGATTTTATATACAGGGTATATTTTCTGAATGTCGAAAGGAATCTCCAAAGAAAGATTGATATAGAATTTTTTGTGCAGATTTATGGTGATCACTGCATATGTTAGTGTAGCAGACTCTTCAGTGTCTTGGGAGGCAACATCTGTTTCCACCATGATAGTTCAGCTATTTTCCAAAGTTTTTAGGAAATAACATTATTAGAATGCATCATATATGATTTATCAGTGAAGATTAGCTGTATTATGTAAACTCCTGTATTATATTGTTACTGTCCACTTCTGATAACACATCCCTTAACTAAGCATCCTAGGTAGTAGAAGCAGGACTTGTACAAGAATTCATCAAGACAACACGCATAGTAGCACTGATTGAGGTAACAACACAGGAGATCAAGCAGGGGGGAGAACAAGCTCTACTAATATTCCAGACAGCACGGGTACCAGTTCACAGTGCAATTGATCTCAGTATTGAGCAGGTTCTTCCTATAGACAGCAATCTCAAATGTGAAATTGGTGAGTAGTAGTAATGGTCGATGCTTTGGTTTTGTTATGTTTATGCTTTCTGCTACTATAATGTAATTGTTGCGAAAACTTTTTTTGAGTCAAGAGATTGTCATCACTATGGAATTAGTTCTGTATTTGAATTCCAAGTTCAGTGAAGAGCTTTTGGACTAACTTTTCTGTAGACTTCAGGAAAGAAAATAGCTTATGTTGTAATGTTCTGTCTTCTTTGTACTGTGGAAAGTTTTCATATTATGCCTAACTGATTGAGAAATTATGGCAGAACTGTTTGATCTTGTGGCATCACATGGGAATATTCTAATGTACTTGAGTGATTCCATGGTGTGGGAAGTTTTAGATCATGTCCCACTGTTGTATTTCTTTAGGAATGGAGAACATTCTTGCTTAAGTAAAGTTTTAATCTGATTTTTCCTTTTAGTTGTTACTAATGGGGAACTGTTTTGTTTTTTATATTATTTGGCTTCTATAACTTGCACTTGATTTAAGCTCTTGATATAAGTTCTTTTCTCATTACAGTACTCACCTATACATATATCATCTTTTGAATATATTATTTTCAATTTCCATGGGGTAGATCATGTGTGTGTTGTCTTTCATCTTCCATACATATTCCAGCTTACTAAAGTGATCCAAGGCATCCACATCACTATAACACTAAATAAGCATGCACTTTACACATTTAAATTGATTTGTTGTGAGACTAATTTCCATGTATCCATCTCTACCTCCACACACACAATGCTTTCACTGCACTCTGTCAAAAGTCTTTCCTTTAGAAATAGATCAGAATTAACAAGCCTTCAAACATTCATTTACTTCATATGTTCATCTCTTTAGAGGTTAGGTTCTTTTCCTTATAGCTTCAACTAGACTAACAGAGATTTTCCTCTTCAGCTCATCATATGTCATGTATACATCCTATGTCTTTCAACACTTTTACAGGCTTTCATCCACTTGCTTGGAAACGCGTTTCTTTACCACATTTTCACCCAACTTATTTCTTTCAATTTTGACTGTAGCATAGATGTTGTATATCTCTCTTACTCTCATATTTACTTACATAGGCTTGCAAAAATAGTTTTGTATCCATACATTTTGCATTGGAGAAGCAATCCATCTTGGTCTCTTGTTCACATTACAGTTAACTGTCTCCGTATGTCATTAAAGTTTGTGGTTTACCTCCAGTTCCTTTATGTTGTATGAGTTTGCTCTAAACTTAGTTTCCCTCCAAAATACCAGATGTCAGTAATATCTAGTATTTCTCCTGCTTTTAGCATGATATTACACTGTGATTTCTTAAGAAAACACGAACCTTGCTGTAACTTGCATAACCTCCTGCACATGTTATTAAAGTGACCTAACATTATTCCCAACTCCTTTGATCCAAAAAACAAAACATCATCAACCATTTAGATTAAATATAAGGACTTTCATTTTATATAAGGCTTTCAAAGGAGAGGCTGTTGGATGTGAATTGCTTTGAAGCAAAGCTGTTGGGATGCTTTATCACTTCTGCTTGGAAGTAGGTATGAAAGTTTATAGTGGCTTAGAAATGACATGGATGGGAGTGGTAAAAATGAATGAACTTGCAGAAGAGGCTTGTGTGCAGAGATACTGAGGGAGAGTGAATGAGAAACTTTATAAGGTGTACAAGATTGAATTGGCAAGGGATCGAAAGAAGTTAAAGCATTTAAGGTGAAATGTGTTGCATGTGGAACATGGAATGTGGACATTTGAGAAAGGATAGTGAGTGGTAGGATAAGGAAGATAAGTTGCTTGCAAAAGAGATGAAAGGGGTATGGTTGCTTACTATGGGGAAAGAGTGAGAATGATTGGAAGATGTACTAAAGAAAGCAGCAGGAGGTCAAAAGGCAAGTGTTGGGGCTGAAAAAGAGGGCAAATGAGATATGGGATGATTGAGCTGTAGTAGACTTCAGGGAAAACAAGAAAATGTTTTGGGAGGAATTGAATATTGTAAGGAGGAGAAAGCAAATGGGGGCATCACTGAGGGGAGCAGATAGGGATGTGGTAACAGGCAAGGAAGAGGTAAAGTGGAGTCCGAGTTTGTAATTTGAAGGATTGTTGAATGTGTTCGATGATAGGATGCCATTTGTATGATGTTCTTGGCGTCGGGATATGCAAAGTAAGTGAGTCATAGCAAGTGGTTTGGTGGAAAGAGAAGAGGTGGTGAAAGTTTTGTGTCAGAATAAGTGCGCCAAAATGGCTGGAGTAGATGGGAATGCAATTAGATATCTTAAGAAAGGGGGTGATTGTGTTTTTGATTGGTTAGTTGGGATTTTCAGTGTATGTATGGCTCATAGTGAGGCGAAATGCCTGTATAGTACCTCCTTATAAAGACAAGGGTTACAAAAGTGAGTGTTCAGATTACAGGTGTATGGGCGTATTGAAGAGTGTGGAAATAGAGGTCACTGTCGGTGAGGGCAAATATGGACATGTTTGATTGTAAAGTAGAGCCGGAGGTGTTGTATGGATGCGGGGCGTGGCCTCTCGATGAGAAAGTACGGAGGAAGGTGAATTTGTTGGGTATGAAATGCTTGAGGATAATGTGTGGTGCAAGAGGAGGGGGGGAGGGTTGATCGTGTATGGTTGAGAGAGCTGAAGAGGGTGTGCTGAGAAGGTATGGACATATGGAGAGGATGAGTGAGGAAAGGTGGAAGAGACACGGAGAGGGGAACAACAAACTAGAGATGGAAGGATTGAGTGGAAAAGTGATTCGAGTGCTTAGGGCCTGAGCATGGAGGAGTCAGTTTTACTCAGGATGAATTGAATTAGAGCGATATGGCATACAGGGGGCGACGTGCTGTTAGTGAATTGAACCAGGCCAAATGAAGCGGTGAGGGTAAGCCAAAGAAAGGTCTGTGGGACCTGGTTGTGGATAGGTGATGTGGTTTCGATGCAATATGCATGACATTTTGAGAGTGGAAGTGGGCGAATGAGGCTATGTCTTATCTGTTCGTGAAGCTACCTTGCTAATGCAGAAAACGGCGATCAAGCTTGGAAGATATATATATATATATATATATATTTTTTT
>JAUUDY010058871.1:0-15052 GCA_032361765.1 Panulirus inflatus
CACCATTTATATAAAAACTTTCTTTTGTAAAAGCAATAACATCAACAAAGCTCGTCATGAGGCCTTGTTGGTGGTTAGCCAGTAGCAATGAACCTTTCATAATACCCGATTCCTGCTCAACAGGAATAAAGGTTGAGTTCAAAGTGACCTTAGCACAGTTGACATCCTCATCATTTGTAAATGACTTTTCCTGTTGATATTTTCTTACTTCAGCTTGACAATGCAGTCTTTCCAGCTGATCATCCCTTCTCCATGGGATTCTTCCTACAATATCCCATTCGTTCATGCGTATAATTCGATATCTTCCCACCTGTTCTCTTACCACTTGCGGCATTTCTCCCTGCCATGCAAATTTTGCCACCCATGTGTCTGATGCATAGTGTTGCTTAGGCCAGGTTGGTAACTGAGGCTCTGGCCCTATAATTTTGGTGTTTGCCAATACTTTTAGTTTAGTGATGTAAGCATGGATCAGAGGATCCAAATCATTAAAGGCCTTTGCTGTTTCCTTTTTGCTGGCTCTTTTTCCAGATATGTAAAAATCAATTACATTCACCATCACATTATTTCTTGTATCCCCAAAAAGTATCTTATCATCAAACTGTTTTATGATCAAACCTGTATAGTAGCTAACAGGCATATAAACAATATCATTTTGACAAGCCCTCATAATGAACTCTGGCATGGAACCCATCCACGCATACTGAGCTTGCCAACGAGACTTTCCTGAAAGCTGGTACGGCCAAGATGGTGGATCCTTATCAGGATATTCAGTCACATACGAATGAAATTCTGGTGCCTCATCCCATTCACTTTTGGCTACCAGTGCCTCAAGATTTGGTATATCTGTAGTATCTGCTCGTTTCCCATACAAGAACAAGTTCTGCACATTAAGCACAGCAACATTCCTTTGGTCAGAGAAAAAAATCTTGTCTTTCCAAAAGGCTCTCACTCTTCCTGTGTAATAATGCAAGACCTTGTTCTCCTTTCTGGGAGAGGTTTCCAAAATAAGTGGTTTTAAATCTGATGCCATATTTGAAATGGAAAGTTACACTTTATCTTATGCCTATCAATCAATGTCTTCATGTATTCCTGTTGCTACATTTCACTTCTAGAGGTGACTGCCATCTCCACTTTGTTGCAATAATTGCTTCTTCTGAAGAATAAAAGAAAAGATGTTGACCATTACACTTCTCCACCATGCCCTGAAAAAGTGAATAAAAACTGAAATCATAAATCATAAACAAATCTCAATTAATTTTTAACAAAATATGTCTGTGAATAAAATAAAGATACTGCTTTTAAGATAAAAAAAATTGCTTAACCCAATATTCCATATTGCATTTTTTCATGAAAATTTATTTGGAATGAAGCAATTCATCACATTTACACAACACGCACATTCCCTAAGAAAACACTACAACTGTTACACATGAGCTTCCCTATGCCAGTAATGGCATCCCGAGCACACACACACACACAACCAGTGGCAGTTATGGCACACCCAACCAGTGCCAGTAATGGAACACCCAAAAGTGGGCTGTCCTTTCTAGTTACCTATCAACCCTATGCACAATTACATGGTGTGTATGTCTCGCATAGTGGTGTTTAAGACTGACCGGAGAGGGCAGCAAATGGGGAACACTAAACATATAGAATAGGTGCAGTCAACTAGTTAGGAATACAATGCAATTTTCCTCTATAATGCTATATAGTGTAGTTTTATGAAAAAACAGCAGCAACTACAGTTTAATATAACAAAACAATATCAAACAGAAATACATCAGGAAAATATGAGGATAAACTTATTTAATATACATGTAAATAAAAATAAACAGAACCTATGAAAACCTCACCTAACCTCCAAAGTAGTCAAGATTTATTTTCACTGGTCTAAAATATACCAATCACACCCCTGACTAAGCACTATCAAAAGCAAATGAATTTTATGGTGGTATATTTCCACAATCAGCTTGGCTACTAGGAGAAATTCTTAAAGGGTTCTGTTCATATCTTACAAGTGAATTACCTTCACCTCACAATTTCCAATAATCAATAAGATAATATTAGTTAAGGTTCTGCAACTGTAGCTGTGTTCTCTAAACTCTACACTAGCTCAGCAGAATAAAAATCACTCAGTATTCAAAGCTAATAGCAATGTGGAGTTAATCTCGACAATTTCCAAGAGAAATGTTAATGATGCATTACTTGTCAATTTGGTTTGTCTGTCATTTCCTCTAGCTATCTTACTAAATTCTTCTTTTCTCCCTTTGCTTCAACATCCTGCCTAATCTGGGGGACCTGTTAACTTAAAGTTAACTATCTGTCTAAGGTAGTTCTGCTACGAGGAAAAAGTAATTCACTATGTTTTTCAATTCATCAAAAAATAAGCTTGCACCTAAGAATCTACTTATATATCTGATGCCTGTTCCTAACTGGAACCCCCTTAAGAGGGTGGCCATGGCAATGGTCTCTCTCTAACTATGGCCATGGCAATAGAGTCTATAACTAGTCAACTTGGGGTAATCTATCAAATAGTTCTGGTGAAAAAAAAGCAGTTGCACGTCTAATAATCACTACCTAGCCTAACCATCCAGTAATTTTACATGATTCCTATGAAGTGGGAAGTGCTCTGAAATTGTAGAAAAATGTTGTGTTGAATATAATGAATCTAATATAACCATTAATCTAAACTGAATCAAAGTCAAAGCAAACCAACCCTAGTAAAGGTCACCCTAGGTTGGCCTAGCATATTGTGGCAAACTATGAATCAATGTAACAAAACACATTTGGCCTAGCATATTGTGGCAAACTATGAATCAATGTAACAAAACACGTAAGTGGCACTTGTTTTTTTGCCAAGTTTTTGTGGGTAAAAGGCTGCATCATCAAGTCAGAACTCATGGAATTGTTGTACAGTACAGACCATGTTGAAGAAAACATTCCTTGAATAACAATTCTTGCAAACTTATGTGTAACCCTTAATGCCTCCTCATGGATATCTATGCAAGCTGGGCAATGCCTAACGATGGATATCTATGCAACAAGTTTCATGCCTCAATTTCAGGGTTATGCATCAAGCCTGTGAGGCAGCTAACCTGACAGAGTACAATAATCTCTCCCTAGTCAGTCATCCTCCAGCCATCCAAATGACAGCACATCTGCATGAGTCTTCTAGGAATGAAATTTCGCAACTGTTAACTGGATTTACAGGAATGAGCAGATGACAATATTATTTGATGATTATTTGATTCCAATTATGTAGAGTATTTCATGAACACTGACAATTTAGCCACCAAAAGGTATCCAAGATGAGGCTGGAAAACGTGGAGACAGCATTGCCAAAGCCCTCCTGACCTTAACAACATTGTATACGACTGGTGTACAGTAATTTTACAAACTTTCATAATTTAGCCATTATAAAAATCTAACAATGAACAACAATCACTATAACAAGATGAGGTCCATTACATAATATAATGATAATCACTAACCAATATTTCAATGTAGACAAACCATACAATAAAACATATGCAGCGTTAACATTACATTACAATCTTGCATTTTTAATGTTATTACAAAGAAAGTAGTGGACAAAATATACTTCTGAAAATATTCTTTATAATATGAATATCTTGGAAATTGTCAGTTTAAATTCATTTTTTAAACAAAATGAAAAAAGTGAGCAGTTAAGAGTTAGAAAGGATAACTGTGGGATGTTACAGGATTACTGCATTAACAACAAATTAATGTTGGCCTTGCAGCACACTTTGTGATCTGCAATTCACAATGGATATGAAATGATTTTAGCACACACACAACTCTCTAACATGTCCAAGAGAGTAAAATTCACATTTTCGCAAAGCTTATGCGAGATGATGGGCAACTGATGGGCAGCTGAAATGGTTAAAGCAGATGCGAAAAACTACAAAAGGAATGGCAGAGCTAAAGTAAATCTTAATCAAAGGGATGTGGCAATTCTTACATAACAGTATCAATTAGAAATTATACAAGTGGATTCATTGGTCATTAAAATGCTTTTCTACCAGCAGCATTCACCAGTATATACATTAGGTTTCTCAGACTGGTACTATGTTATATATAAAGTTAGATATATATACAGATGACCCCCGACTTACGATGATTCGACATGATTTTTTGACTTTACAATAGTGAAATATTCAACCCTATTACAAGACAGACAGGCTTTGTGTTAGATGATTTTGTCCAAGTGTAGGCTAATGTAAGAGTTTTGAGAATGTTTAAGGTAAGCTATGTTAAGCTATGATGTTCAGAAGGTTAGATGTACAGTATTAACTGTATTTTCAACTAACGATGGGTTTCTCGGAATGTAACTACATCGTTAGTCGAGTAGCATCTGTACAGTGAAAGACCCGAGAAACCTAATTAGCCTGTTAAAGTGATAACTGCAAGTGAACAAAGAGTTCTTAAAAGTGTAATGAATCCATTCACATGATTTTTGACAACACTGATACACTTAAATTGCTTTGTCACCAAACTGAAGAACTGTCACAGCCAAAATTAGAATGAATATAAAGAATGTTGAAGTTGTAGTCTCGGTATACAAAAAGGTCTGCCTTAAAAATATCTGTTTTGTAATGGCAATGTATTGTATGAAGAATATGTAAGGCTATTAAACTAAGGTCTGGTTATCTTTTTCATTTTATGATCACAGAGGGGATGGTTAAGAAAATCTGGAAAAATGAGCAGCTAATCATCTTAAAGGCAAGTGAAATACTTTTAAAAATCAATGGAACCTATGAATACCACCTCACTGAACTTTAATCAAGAGCATAAATTTACATCAATTTTCAACAGTATAGTCAAAATACACCAAATCATTATCAGACATGTCTCTCACATGATGAACTATCTGTACTTGAAAATAATTTCCTGAAATAACAACTGAAATAATTATATTTTGATACATATGTACGTCATTTTCTAAGGAAGAAATATTCTAAAAGGATATTAACATGAACTTTCAGATAAAAATTATCAAGAGTTTTTCTTTTGAGTGTCATATCGCAGCAAGCATACCGTGACTATCAAATCCATTTTTTTTCATAACATCGAAAAGGTAAATATCAGCTGCCTTAAGAAGTTATGGGAGGATTTCTGAAAGTCCGTTCTGTTCAGTTCCACAAATGTTTCACCAACTTTAACCTAAAATAATCTCACATTTTCCAATTCTACACAGCCCTCCCCATTGTTACAAAATATCAAATGATGAGAAACCGTCATCTACCAGTGTTTAAGAAGTATTCCCTCACTTCTATCTAACAAAAGTACTAACATCGCACTCATTTCCAAACACTAGTATTATAACAAAGCTACACTTAACTTTTGTGTACATTTTAATACTACACACAGGAGGCATGCAAGAAAAATAACCAATTTCAGCAAAATACCCGATACAAAAAGGTCATGGATAAATGCTCCAAATTGTTTAGATTTACACATCTTCAGGCTTGGAAACATATGATGACCAAAAATGTAAAAAATGTTTCTGTCACCCATCAAACTTTTTCAGCAAAGAAATTTACTTTTTTCAACAGAAGGCAATAACTCTAATGTTATCTCGGTGCAAAGAAAGTAAGCAATAAAAAAATTTATATCCAAGCTATTCCACCAAAACCATGTTTGTATACCCGCTACCCTAGTGAAAACCTTACACATGATGTAACCTTACACTGAGGCTCCAGTAACAACCAACGAAACATATGTGTGTACATGGCTTCTGTATCTCTAGTGTATCTCTAAGATACTCAAACTATATGTCAAACATAATCCCAACGATATGTACACCAGGCAATACTAACTACAGATGTTACTGGGTTATGTTTAAATGAGGTTACACTGCGAGTGAAAAATTATCATCAGCGAGACTCTACCACTAGGAGTACAGTCTTGTCATGACAAAAGGAGTCTACATTACCCTGGTACTGACAGATGTGCAGCCTCAGGCTGCAGGGAAATTTCAATAGACCTTGTGTAACACCACGACTCTTTAATAGATATGGTCCTGGGGTAATTATAACTAAATACAACCATAGATTTACATTACCAATGGAACGTATTTCTGGATATATCAACAAAACACATAAAATCATATTTAGAGATATAGAAGCCATACACACCTCATACCAACTTATGTCTGGATTAACTTGGACTTTACGTACATGACACTGCCAACCCAAACCATATCTGGTGACACTTGAGCTATACGTATAACATAATACGAATAAAACATACAGAAACAAGATACTTAATGATACTTAACCTATATAGATATATACCATCCTCCCAATGGAACGTATGACAAGTTATTCGGTTTAGACGTATGTACGACAATAACGTATTGTCTGGTGATACTCCAGGTATATACATAACACATTCATAACGTAGAGTAAATAAACACTTAATGATATTCAAGCTAAATGTATATAACCTCTACCCCAAACGAAAACCATGTCTTGCTGTGGTACTCAATGCACACTCATGAGCTCATGTGCATGTCCTTGACACCCAACCGCGCTGTTAACCCGCCACCACTTCACCCAACACTAAACACCCTCTGTACCATTCATAAAAAGACAAAATGACAAGATGGCAATGGAAGAAGGCGGTGTTATCACCTGAAGTGCTGTCGAACAGCAGTTTACGAGCAAAGAACTGGCCGCCACGATTGGTGAGGGACCAATCCCGGGAGGAGGGAGGTGTTGCCAAGTCTCTATTGTTTGTGTCCCTCAACCACCTCCTCCTCCCTCCTCCTCATTCTTCCCGCCCACCTAATACACTTTCCACTGTCCTGCTCTGCGTATGAATAGACCTTTCCTGTTATACCCGGCATATTTTTACATCTCTCTAAGGATATAATATGATAATTTGGTATCATCCGGTACACCTTAGGGAGTACCAATGTGTCACATGTCTTTTCGTGCACGCTAAACCATCGGTGTGATTTTATTGCCATTTTTCACACTGAGGCCAGGGTATATTTTGTCAACTTTTGGAGAATAACTATATTTCTCGATACTTCGATATAAAGGACCAAGAGGCTTCGTAACACACAACCTTGGACTTTTGGACATGGTTAATCTTATTTATCCCGCCCATTTTTGTATAGCTTGACAGTAATGATGTCTGATTGCGTGCATCACTCTCTTTACTGGTCATTATCAGAGGGTACAAAATTTCTTTCGGGTCCCCTTCCCTTGTCCATTAATCATCCTGCTTTTATCCACTTCGGTTTTATGCCATGAACTGTGGGGCCTAAAAGGGTATGGAAGATGATAGGGATGGAAAGGAGCGTTGTTTTCTGCATTTGAGACCTTATACTCCTATACTCCCTCCATGATAATTGTTAACTATAGATAGCATAAAAGGATCATTTTTATGATGCGTTTCTTTGCATACTTCCTGCCTTTTTGCCCCCCTGCTGCCTTTGATCTTTATCCAAGTCTAAAAACTATATCCTAGGATGACTTATTTAGGAGATCAAACGCTAAGTTGGAAAGTGAAGTTAGTCTACTTGTACTTTAAGAAAAATTTCACAATTTCCGTTGTGTTCACTTATGTATTACAGTTCAGTAGTGTCTACTTCACATGTGCTTTAAGAATATTCTATGTAGGCTCACATAAAATGTAAATGCTTGTCTTCAATATCTGCAAAAGTTTTGAGACTAGGGAATTTCCTGGCCCCCTTTTGGACCCCCTGGCCAGGGAACAATGTACCCCCTACATCCCCTCTCACTGGCCGACTCTAGCGACTTATAGGAAGTCACTGGACACTACTTTTTAAGTTCAAGGTATTCTAAATTCCTGGGAACTTTGCATGTTACTTGTAATTTAAATGAACATCCTTATATGAAGGATGGATGGGGAAACTATGTAACACGGCACTTACTGGAAAATAAACGATGGGCTGTTAAACGATAGGGTTATTATTAAAGCTGATCTGTATGTATGACGTAGTGCAAGTCCTTAGAATAGGAAGAAATTTATTGCTTACAAACAGTTTATCAGTTTAATAACCAAAGACCTTAACATCATTCTTCTATTCCAGTTTCCAAACATGTTCAGTTGATCACCTGCTACATACCTGACGAAGTATAAGACTACTAAAATTTTTCTACGTTTTCCAGAACACTGGGACGCCACTCTGTTGCATTGTGGTATCTCATGACGACAGTTTGTGGGATGAAATACACTTTTCATGTATGACTCACCGACTTTAGTAACAAAGTACTGCAACATTTTTAGTTTTCACCGCGGCATTCACATAAGAAAGTACTGCTACATTGTTAGTTTTCACCACGGTCTTTAAGTAACAAAGAACTGCAACATAGTTAATTTTCACCACAACCTTCAAGTCATTAAGTACTGCTACATTGTTAGTTTTCATCACAACCTTCAAGTAACAAACTCTGCTACATATTCAGGTTCCACCAAAGATATCTCATTTCAAGATGAAACCTGGAACATTTACAGTTACCATATCACCTAGAAATTCCAGGCCCCTATACCGTATCAAAAGTTTTTCTACAACACTTAAGTGGCAATGATTTTCTGGTAATCTCAAAGTGTCTAAACTGATTTGGTCACCACAGCTTTACTTGCCCGATACCCCTGGACTCACAAATACCCTATGTTTGCAAACGTAATCCCTAATCAATGCACTAAGAGTAAACACTAATTATGTATGACATCTTGTAAATACTAATTATATAATCCCACAACTCCTTTCATGAGACTCCTTCAAGGCAGCACTGGATTTAGTAGCAAGGAAAATCAAGGACTCCTTTGAAGTGTGAAGTTCGTTGACAAGATTGTGCTCCTTTTTTATCCACTAACAAACACCTTTATTTTTTTCATATTAGCTGAGATGGCACGGGTAGCTGAAGCCATAATCAAGGCCATACCGTTAACGCTATATTAGGTTCAGCAGGGTTAAGGGACAAGAAGTTAGTTGGGATATGAGTTTGAATGAAGAAAAATTGGAGGAAGTGAAGTGTTTTTGATATCTGAGAGTGGACTTAGCAGTGAATGGAACCATGGAAGTGAAAGTGAGTAGGGGGAGGGGGCAAAGGTTCTAGCAGCGATGATGAATGTGTGTTACATGGAGAGTCCAGTGAATAACGCCCCACTGAATGATGAATGACTCCGTCGATTCATGCTTTTGGCGTGAGAGAAGTTAACAAAATCATTTATCAGATTATGAAGTATCTCTTGTGTATATGATATTTTAATGTTCCTCATTTCCTTCTAACTCATTATGAAATACGTATGATGATGGTCTTGGTAGGTATCATATGACCCCAGTGTAGCAGTAGTTGTACACGGGTGTGGAACCTTTGAATAACGTTTTGTGTTGATATGTGGCTGATTCAGGCTCAAGTGTCTGTCTCAGTTCACCTGAAGGTTGGCTTAGAATCGATGGTGCACCGCGCTTCTACAATTGATGTATATTAATTTATGTAATACAACAACTTCAATAGGAGAAAGGAATGAACAAAGGAGAGAGAAATGATACACTTTTGTGCAGGTTTCATATGTTCTTTATTTGATGGCCACTGTCTTGTTATCCCACTGGGGTTTTGTCTGCTGTCCATGGCGAGGAATGACTACATTCTCAGGCTTGTGTCTCGATCATACACCGGTCACATTTTGAGACTTTGGTAGAGGGTTTGGTGTTCGGGCCGTCCCTATACAGAGGTGCTGCAGCTTTCCTCACGTCTTGGTACGGGTCTCAGCCTGGCTGTATAATGGTATTATCGTGATTTTTTTTATTTTATTTTCTGTTCCTATATATTGTTATTTATGTTTTCTGTTCCTATATATTTTGTGTGTTCGTCAGTTTTGACGAAGAAGCGGCAGGGACCAGGAGGCGTTCGTTCGTGTGTGTAGGGGTGGTAGCCTGGTGTGAGGCAGTTATTTTGCGACGGGAATGACAGGCACTTGGCCTGGGAACGTGAGTGTGATGATCCTTCAGGGCTGATATTGGTGCCACTTTCTACAGTGGCAAAAGTTTTTATCTCCAACACAATCGCTTTCCTTTGTGACCGGAAATATGAGTTTTTTTTAGCATTACTTTTTGTTTCTTTATTCTCGTTCTGGAGAAAATCCTGTCTGTAGGGCTGGTGAGTCTGTCTGGTCTGTGCCCAAGGGCTTGGCTCACCACACAGACTCGTCTGTATCAGCAGACAGCTCTCCCACCAACCTGTTCCTCCGACTATTGCTAAGATATACCTCGTCTGCCCTCCCACATTTCTTTCATAGGCTCCCACACCGACTTTCTCATCCAGTTTATAACTTTCTCATATATTCACGTATCGGCTCATCTGCTTTCTTTCCTGCTTTGGTACCCGCTTCGCCCCCGGTTCGGTTCCATCTCTCTCGGTTCTGCTGACCTCCTGTTTCCGCTCTGTATCCTCAGACTCGTACCTCTCTTCAACGAGGTGTTGCTCTGTCTTCACTCCCGTTTGCCATGTACCCGTAACGAGTGGCGGAGGAGGGAGGGCTTCGCGGTGCAGGGGAGGAGTATCGTGCGTGCCGACACCTCCGCTCATTACACTCTCTCGTGACTCCTGTAGTGACGACTCCAGCACATGTGTTCGCTGCACGTCACACGCTCCTCCACCCACACCCACCGGGGTCTCCCTCCGTATTTCACGGTACTTCCAGGGCTTCTTCCTCCTCTCGCCGTCAGGAGGAACTCCTCCTGCTCTTGTCCACTCCTCACCCTCGCCTCTTACCATCACCACCAGCCTCCACCTTCCCCGATGGCCTTACCGTGGAGGTACATAATATCTAACCCCTCCATTGTGGCTGAATTGGTTTTATCACGTTTAGAATGACTCTCGTCAGGCACAATAACCCACACTTGACACACACACACACACACACACACACACACACACACACACACACACACTACGCCGTATGGACAAAAAATATATTAATATGTTGCAGAATTTTGTGATCTGAAATTCATTTATTCAGTTGATGAAAAAAAGAGAAAATGGATTCCTCTTTGATTTTTTTTATACAAAAAAATTTTGAGACAGGAAAAAAAGTAGGAATTTTAATGTGATAGATTTTTTTTTTATTTCTTTTGTGTCTGGAATGTAGGCCAAGGGAGCCGCTACTCGGTCCATAATGGTCAACACCAAAAACCTTTTTTGTAGAAAAAATAAATAGAGAGGCTGGGGTCGTGTTCCTAGTGGAGCTACGGGAGGTTAGACACGGGCTTGAGCCTGCACATCCTGTACCACCTGTTCTGCCCAGCCACCTGAGCCACAGCAGGTGGCCCTTCACCCTTTCACCTGGCCAACCGTCTGGGCCACAGTTGCTGGCTTAGTGTCTGATATGCCCCATCTAAGTCTCATGGACTGGCTCACCACCTGGGTGCACAACCTACTGTGCATGACTTGCCTCACCACCTGATCTGCACCACCTGAGCTTCGTCACTTTGGATCAGAACCAGAGCCTTATGGACCGAGAGACACTCCATTTGACCCAATTCTTGGGGTCCACCATCTGCTTCACCACCTGAGGCACTCCAGCTGGCGCTAAACCATTTGATCCTATCATCGTTCTCTTGTATCCTAAACGGTGCACCACCTGGGCTGAATCGTCTGGCCCACCACTGTGGGTTGTACCACTTGAACCACTGTTTCAATCCACACCCACATAACCCTCCACTTGGGCGAGCCACTCAACCTGACCCCACTGTCTCAATCCACTACCACATCGCTAACCACCTGGGCGAGCCACCATCTCATTCACCCAAGCCACCTAAGCTACACCACCTGCCCCACCCACTGGAGCTGATGCCCCTGAACAGAAACAGAGGTTTGCAGTGTCAACAGTCCTGTTATTCCCCCTTGGCCACCGTAACCATATACATCTCCGCCGAGGGCCATACACGAAGACAGCATCAGTACCGGCATGAAAAAAAAGAAAAAAGAAGAGGGAACGAAAGCGCAAATGTTGTTCCTCCAGATTCTTCAGGTCAACGAAACCCGGGTCCTCGTGTGGGTCTGTCCCCGGGTTCCCTCAGGAGTGAGTGCGCGGCTGGTGATGCCGCCTTTTATGGCGAGGTCGAGAGGCGCGCCCGACACTGGCCATCACTGCTGGAATGTTCTGGTTTTTACAATAGGAAACATTCTGATGTGTCTTCATCTCTCACTCGGGGTATCCTCGTCTCTCACTCGGTGTATCCTCATATCTCACTCAGTGTACCCTCGTCTCTCACTCAGTGTACCCTCGTCTCTCACTCGGTGTATCCTCATCTCTCACTCAGTGTACCCTTGTCTCTCACTCGGTGTGTCCTTATCTCTCACTCGGTGTGTTCTCGTCTCTCACTCGGTGTATCCTCATGTCTCACTCGGTGTATCCTCATCTCTCACTCGGTGTATCCTTATATCTCACTCGATGTATCCCCATCTCTCACTCGGTGTATCCTCATGTCTCACTCGCTACAACAATGTTTATACCTGATAGTATTTTTTGTATATCTTTTTCGTGTTTGTTTTTTTGCTTGTGTGAAGAGTATAATGTGGTTAGTTTTTGTGTAGAAAGATTACTTGATTTATTTATCTAGCCTCTCAACGTATTCGTTATGGTTTACTTCATTTCCTCCGTCTGTTCTGTCTGCCTGTCTCCTTCTGTGTTCGGTCTGTCTCCTTCTGTTTGTCCTGTCCGTCTCCTTCCGTGCTCTAGTATGTTTTTCTATGTATGGTTTACTTCATTTCCTCCCTCTGTTCTGTCTGCCTGTCTCCTTCTGTGTTCCGTCTGTTTCCTTCTGTTTGTTCTGTCTGTCTCCTTCCGTGCTCTAGTCTGTTTTTCTCTGTATGTCTGCCCTTCTGTGCTCTCGTCTGTTCTCTCTCTCTGTCTACTGTGCTCTAGGCTGGTCTGCGTGTCTGTCTGTCTGTCTTCTGTGCTCATATGTTTTCCCTGTCTGTCTCCTGTGCTCCCGTCTGTTATTTCTGTCTGTCTCTTTCTGTATTCCCGTCTGTTCTCTCTCTCTCTGTTTCTGCCCGCCATCGTTGCGGTGTGTTCCTCCGACTCCGCCACGCCTGTCATTGTCTGATCATGATTTTGATTTCGAAAGGAACTTGAGTGGGACAACAAGGATGTCCCAGTGAGACCTGCTGACACGCGCCGGACAAAAGTAGTGGAACTCCAACTCCGACGGAGGACAGGGAGAGAGGAGTGTAGACACAGTGAAAGAGGGAGGGAGGGTGGGAGGGAGGGGATGGACACAGGGAGAGGCATACGAGAGAGGGAGGGAGAGGGGATGAACAGAGAGGGAGAGGGATACAAGAGAAGGGAGATACAGAGGGAGAGAGGGGCGGGGAGGGAGAGAGAGAAAACGAGAAAGAAAGGAAAGAAATGATGAGAGAGATTGTGATATCTGATTTGTGATTACTTGCTGATGCATGTCTTGAGGGAGGTTGAGACTCGTAGCGCCTCCATCTCTCAACACGAACATTACCATGATAGTTCACCCCATAGTCACTTGTGTTCACCCCATAGAGTCGCCTGTGTTCACCCCATAGCGTCGCCTGTGTTCACCCCATAGCGTCACCTGTGTTCACCTCATAGCGTCATCTATGTTCACCTCATAGAGTCACCTGTGTTCACCCCATAGAGTCACCCGTGTTCACCTCATAGCGTCACCTGTGTTCACCCCATAGCGTCATCTATGTGCACCCCATAGCCACCTGTATTCACCCTATAGAGTTACCTGTGTCCACCCCATATTTGTTCCAAGATTCCCCAGCTTTGTCGCTGAAGCTATGCATCCTCTCGTTCCTCCTCTTGCCTAAGTTCCTGTTATGTCCTCTGGTCCTGGAGACCTGTTACACTTCAAAGAAGTGGTCTATGGTGATGTCATTATGTCTTGTGAGGAATCTCAAGTTGATCGTTCTTATCCGACCTGATCCTTCTGTCCTCAAGTGTGGATAGATCATGTCGGAGCTTATCTTCCTGTCCTCAGGTGTGGATAGATCATGTCCGACCTTATCCTCCTGTCCTCAAGTGTGGATAGATAGTGTCCGATCTTATCCTACTGTCCTCACGTATGGATAGATCGAGAACTGCCCTCCTCTCTTCCTAACTAATATCTATTTCACTCTGACACCATCCTCTATGCATTACTCTGGACCTTCTCCAGTTCACAGGTAAAGAGGCTAAGCTGCTCAAGCGTACTCCAGCTTAGGTCGCATATCGTGTATATCTTCTTAAACAGTTCGGTGTTCGTATCCTTGAGGACAGTTTTGACTTTAGCCAAGAAGGTATAGTTTGTTTTTCCACGATCCTTCCCACGCGATTTTCCGGTGATGACTTTAGCATGATCAGCTTACGAGTTGATTTTCCCTTTTATGTTTGATGCAAACCTTCGAGCTGTATATCTCTCTCATAACCTTGTCATTATACGCAATTATATTCACGTATGAGGTCAGTTGCTCTGGCAAGTCATGTACGTAGATCAGGGAGAGAAGGTCCCAGGACTGAGCCTTGCGGCATACGGCACTTCACTGGTCAGCTCAACCAAATTCAAGTGTTTGTATGTGTGATTACCTGTTTGTACTGTACAGGGAGAGAGTTTGACACTCTTGAGAACCCGTCTCAAGAATATTCTTATGTCATAAATTTTCTTAGATTTAAGTATGCTCTCTGCTATAACTAAACTTTTAGTCATTTCATCCATCCTTTCACAACTCTTATGCTGTAAAAGTGCTATTTTATATTTTTTTTAGACACGTTTCTTGCTTAATTTCAGGCTATGCCATCTGGTTTTGTGTGTGTGTGTGTGTGTGTGTGTGTGTGTGTGCGGAATAAGCTGTAATGAAATTGTGAATGCTGACAGTATACGAGAGTTTAACGAGGTGTATGATAGAGAAAGTCCAAGAGATGAGGCTCCCAATCCCATCCCTTACTATACAATAGAAAATTTCACACACACACACACACACACACACACACACACACACACACACACACACACACACACACACACACACAC
>JAUUDY010058982.1:0-15042 GCA_032361765.1 Panulirus inflatus
TTGGCTCTCATAATAAGAGATATCTTTGAGCATCAGGAAATATCAGAATATTTCCCAATCAAACGGTACACTATAGTAAGAGTAATTGTTGGTTAGAAATGCATATTGGCATGGATGATTTATGATTCTCCAGAGAATTCTTAAGTACCTAAATAGGTATGCAAGGATAACAGTAAAGGAACAAAATAGATCAAAACATTAATTGTTGCTTTATATCTGAAGGTGCCCTATGTTGCTGTAAGGAACTTTTCCAGGCAAAAGAGATAGCTATTTAGAAACATCTTCCTATCTTCTTCATAGCTCAGTAAACTTCAGCATACCACATGACTCCATCAAAAAACCACAAAACTTCTTCAACAAATACAGAAACCTTTTCAGCCATGCATGAAATACCGTGTCTGTAAAAAACCTTGCCTGCCTCTCCATGTATTTTCAAAGGTGATGTCGCTCTTACATTTTATTACATTGTCACTTCACTTTTGGCCTTGATTACTGTCTGCAGACATTTGGGTATGGAATTGGCAGGGTTCCTGAAGTATTTTAGGTCCATGTTTTGGGTTCATAGGGTCTTGATCTGAATGAGGCGAGGTGCTGGTGAGGTGTTGCAGGAAGCAACTGCTTGCTCATGCATTCTTAGTGCCCATTGCACTTAGAAATCTCATATGTATCCACATTTTCTTGCATCCAGGTGAGAGTTTGGACTTTTTCTCCTTAAAAGAGGAAGAGCCAACCATCTTGAAGCTCAAATCAAAGAAATACAGCACCCAGAAGTGATATTCCCCAAATAAAGTGACAGCCAGGGAAAAAAAAAAAATTAGATCCTTCCCATGAGATCTTAAGATAGCCTAAGGTACATTGAGGTGGGCTAGTGATGCTCACACCATTAGAAACAGTAGTCTCAGTGACTAGATATATGATGTTTCACCCTAAGAGTATCATACACTTGCACTCATGGTAAACAGCTGTGTATTGCCATTAGAAATATATGGGGGCAGACAGTGTTTCTTGCTGATACTGTACCTCCTTACACTACAGTCATGCATTAATTCATCCATAGCATCAAGAGCATTGCAATAAACTTTTACCTACAAATGAAATATATGCTACATGGTATTGAGATCTCTTGTGATCTAGATGATGATTCATTTGATGATGACAAACATGGATGCGATAAAAGACAGTGTTATTGAAAATTTGATGTTGGTAACAGTAGTGAATTGAGACTTATTGTAAAAGCTAGCTGTGTATTGATCAGATCAGCAAATATGCTTCCATAGAGAGGTAATTTTTCCCAACATTGTTTGTTTCATTTTTTTGTTTTCCAGATTTTTATGTTATTTAATTTCATACAGGAAAAAATGGTATTCCCATTACGTGAAAGACACCCATGTTTCAGAAGCATTTGAAAATTCATATGTCTGCTTGAATGGTTAAAAACATTATCATACAGTAGAAAGTAAGTTTGAAATTTGAATCATGTTTACTTGTGATAAAGAGGAGGGTAAGAAGTCTAGAAACAGAATGGTTCAGATATGAGTTTTGTAGTTTTAGATTTTTTAAATGACCATTAATTGTAGTATATATGGTGAGAATTTAACCAGTTGAAAAGGGTTAAACTCTTCATAAGAAATAAGTGGAATCTTGAGGTAAAGGAAAAAAAAATACTTGGTAAGGTAGAGAGCTAGGAATTAAATGAATTTTGGGATATGAGATTGTTAAAGTACTGATAAAGAACAAGACAGATGGAACAGTAAGAGAGATTACATATGGTAAGGAAGAAGAAAGGAGTCAAATAGTCAATTTTCTTTTCTTTCTATTCAAGGTTTTAGAATTTTATACTTATTTGTATTCATAATCCAAGGGCTCTAATTTACCTAAATGTAAAATGTTTGATTACAGGTTTTTAAGAGGTCGGTGTCCTGTGAACAATTGCCCATTCTCGCATATAGTAGATCCGGATAAAATGCCTGTCTGTTCACACTTTGTACAAGCCTCCTGCACTCGTGATGGTTGCCCTTATCGTCATGTAAGGGTTAATCCCTCTGCACCAATATGCTTGGGCTTTCTTAAAGGACATTGTCTTGCAGGAGAGGAGGTAAGCTGGATTATGATGGGCTTGACTCCTGTCCCTTTTCTTACTGAAGTTTGAATATTCATTTTCTTGTGAATCCTATGCTAACTGACATTAATTGTACACTATATTTTCAGCTGTTCACATTTTGGAAAATACAACTTTCTGTTATTCATACAAGTTTTTGAAACTGGTCTTACTGACATCCACAGAACTCACAAGGAAAGTGCTTTATTGGAAATGTATTGCCAGAAAGGCAGATTTTCTGTTGTCTCCACTGGATGTGATTTTAGCTTTCATGGATGATTTAGAGTATATTGTTTATATTCTATTAGATTTTGATGATATGATTCTGTGGTATGCTATTTATCTGTCTGCATTTCTGATGCCTGTTTCCTTCAGGAACTCCTTCAAATGAGTAGGCATGGTAAAAGTATACTTTTAAGTGGTAATGATATTGTATGACCATCATGCTCCAGTAAATTTAGGCCACTGTTTGGATTGTGATTTCTGAGCAGGGTTAATTCCAGATTTTTCTTACCACTGAGAGTGAACCAAGGACTACACCACCAACAGTCATCCAAGATACATTGGATCGGCATGAACAAGAGCTTTTATTGGCAGACGGAATATACTGGAACATTTATTGGTGTCATTATATAAAGGCAAGGGGGACAGATTGGAATGCTTGAATTATAGAAGTGTGCATCTTTTGAATACACCTAGTAAGTTGCACAGGAGAGTGGTGATTAAGAGTATCTTGGCATGCACAGAGCATTGGATTGGGAAGGAACTATGTGGCTTCAGGAGTGTCAACCAGTTGTTTTCTGTTGAGGGTTGGTGTGAAAAATATTTGAAAAACAGAGGGATTTGAGTGTGGCATTTATGGATCTGAAGAAAGTGTATGATAAGGTTGATAGAGATGCTTTGTGGAAGGTGCTACAAATATATGGTATGGTTTGAAAGTTACAAGAAGCAGTGAGAAGACTTTATAGGGGGAGTAAAATGTACGTGCTTAGGATAGAGAAAATTGGAGCTATGTGAAATTCAGGAAGTAATGTGCTTTTATTAGGCTGAACTAGAGCATATGAGGTGGTCAGGGAAAACCATGGAAAGATCTGTGTGGCTTAACTGTGGATTACAGACTCAGGTTTCGGTGCATGAAATACTACAGCTCAGCAGCAAATGAGTATGGAAAAGGAATTACAGTATTTAGGTTTGATGATATGTTAATATCAAAAGATTACAGAATGCTGCTTGAACTAATTCCAAATTTGTAAGTTACCCATGAAAAGTAAAGTTTTATTCATTAATGATAAAAGTATATCTTAGAAAATGGTCATTGATATCAGTGGCATTGCATAGGACATATTTAGAGTGCATGATGGATAAGAAAGGAATTTATGACATTATTCAAAGAATTTAGGTCATTGTATTCAGATTTTCTCAGAATTGATTTAGGAGAATTATATTCCATTACATGCCATGATATTTTGTTTATATTTTTTTCAGTGCAAGAAGCAGCACATTTTGGTTTGTGAAGAGTTCAGCACAACAGGTAAATGTCCAAGAGGTGTGTCTTGTCCACTTTCTCATCATAAAGGGCAAACCAAGTACAGGAAATCTGTAATTTTGGAACCTGCTGAAGGAGAAACTAAGAAGATATATAGTTTTCAGTACAGAAAAAGGAAAAAAAGTGAAAGTAGAGATGTACTGGGTGGATCAAAAGTGAAGAAGAGGATAGAAAGTAAATCCAAAGGAATAACAGATAAGGTTGTCCAACAGAGATATTTCCAGGTTATGAAGTTAGAGAATAATGATACAGAGGAACTAGGGAAGGTATCAGAGGTTAATAAAGTTGATATGACTGAGACAAAGAGTGAAAAAAATGAAATCATGCTTTTGGATAATAGAAGTAGCGAGGGGACATCTGTCATGGATCATTCATCTTCATCTAGTGCTATCAGTCACCAAGAGAAATTAAAGACAGAAATGCAGGGGGCCAGAAAAGAAGACGAGATACAGGAAAGTTTGGCACATAATCCCTCGAGAAACCATTCAGATTTGGACGGGAAAAGGCAAAGAATCTTGCAAAGGGTTGATAAAATGAAAAGTTCATATAAGACTCATAAAGTTGTGGGTGTTCAGAATTATGCATTGAGTTCTGAATCAAATGATACACAAGAGAAAGTCTCTATGTATAATGAATTAAACCAGCCAAGAATTGTTGGTCAAGGGGAAGTTCAAGATCCACCTGCTGATGTAGATATTCAGAATAACAGGAAAGGGAGAGAGGAATGTGAAATAGATTTTCATAACAATGAATCTTGCAGGTCACGAAGGCCACTTCTTCAAAGATTACCGTCGTATATCCCTTTAAGCTTGAATGAAGATGTGGTGGATTTATGATACAGCTGTGATGACTGAGTACTGATACTGTTATTTGCTATATTACCAGTGATGTTGTTTGACTCATGCTTCTCTCTTTTTTATCCCATCTTTTTCTTCATAATTGCTGTTAGGTCATTTATGTATCATTTAAGAAAATTGTTTTATAAGAGCATTTCAAGTCCATTATTAGAGTAATTGGGATCAAAATTACTGTTGTGACTTTTGATTGATTTAATATGAATTGTGTTGAGAATTTGATAAACGAGAAGTATATGATCTGCATTAGTATACTAATTCTGAATATCATTGTATTCTCGAAATATTTATATAATATGTCAGTGACAAATGATTTTCAAATCCCAGAGGAAGGTGAGGGATGTTGTAATGATCCATCAGTCAGTCAGTATCCCATATGCATTCTGCTGTACAGTTGAGTGGCTAATGCTGAATATCCTCCATACACATCATGTTTACACATTACTGCAGTCTTTCCTTGCACCACCTGCATCACTTGTGTATTCCCTCATTTTATCTATCTACATGACTCAGTCTTCTGTGCGTACTTCCAATCATTTGACTTTCATATCTTCAATGTCATTTCTTCTCATATTCTGATACTACTACAGTACTCTTACTTTAAATATCATATCTTTGAAAAATACTGTATCTCCTCATTTTTTTCGTTCTTACTCTCTCCAATTACCACACCCCATATCCTCTTCTCAGAAGATTCATGGTTACTGCCTGCTGTCTTTTTTTTCAGCATACAAATAGGAGGACATGGTCTTGTGCTAGAGATGAACTTATTGTGCCAAGACAATAACAACATAACTGGCTGGCCTAATGGAAGTAGCTTTTCTTTGTCTTTCATACCTGTTAGTTATTTCCTGCATGAGCGAGATAGCATCCAGAATATACGACTGAGCCTTAAAGGAAAGGGTTATGGGAAAAGGGGAGAAATAATCTTCCCCTCCTAATTATTTTCCAAAATAAAGAATGGATGAAAGTAGCTGTCAATACAAAATGTTGAGATAGTAATAAACTAAGAATATACTCATATTTAATCAAAATATAGTTAATGAATGCAGCAAAATATACATTGCATTTTGTAACATTCTCCCCCTTTTCTCTGTAATCCAGTCCTGCTTATTTTAAAAAATGAAAGCCAATGAAAACAATCCAGCAATTTAATTACAAAAGTGACCATGTCATTTTGGTGTCCTGATTGTCTTTCATTTCTATATATCACATGTGTTGGGTTGTGTTCCTTCAGAACCACAACACCACCCTCTACAGATGCATCATTAGGTACTCTGATGTTGTATTCCTCCATAGCAGTACCACTTCCTGCTGGATCTGCAGGAAGAGGGTCCTTATTCTGTCTCAGATGATAGAAAAACCATTCTCTACCCTGAACCCATAAGATCTGGCATCCAGCTTCTTAACTGTCATAACCAACTTCTTCAATTCCTTTTCCCATAACATAAATGGCTCCATATTGACTACATCACCTTCTAGTAGTCTTGGCAAATTCTGAGTGCCTGTCATAATAATGTGCCTTTTTCTCTCAATTTGTACATATCGTGTGATTCTTCCTCATCCATAAAACACTTGTCACAGCAGTGCCTCAGCCATAGGGATAACAGTCTTCATTCTCCTACACATCATTGTCTGCGCTGGATGCATATGTTTTTACAGAGTTGGGATGTTTCTCATTTTTAGCAGTGCCACATGCTAGTCCTCAACAGTCTTCTCTGTTTTATGCAATGATCTCTTGGTACTTTTAACCGTTGAATCTTTCCTTTTGCCTTACTGTTATTAGTCGAAAGGTTTTTATCCCATTTTCTGTCACTAGTTATTTCATTGGAAATTTTATACCTGGGACATTGAACCTTCATTTTACATGTGACTATTTTTGCCCAGCTGTCATGCTGCTTATCTCTTTCTTAATAGGTAGAGAAATAAACTGAAATAATATATTGTCAGTTTTCAAGATCAAATTGATCTTCATCTATCTTTCTTCTGGGACTGTGAACATTCCCAGCTTAGGATTAGTTCTTTGTTATGTGGTGTTCCTTGTTGGTCCTTCACGCTCCATGCAGGACCAACCATTTCAGCATTCCCCCTTAAGCTTTCTCATCCATGCTCTTCCTATTACCCTACCTCTCTCTTACCCTTTTATTACTTAATCAAATTTACATGTTGAGTACTATCATTTTTGATAATGTTCCCCATTTCCTATCTTAATTAGGCAGCACCAGGAACAAACAAAACAGCATCCTCATTTACTAACACCTACACTTTAGTTGTCAAGCATATTGCACCAAATCCATAAACCACCATCCTCAGCCAGGCCCAATGCATCTATTTCATAGTCTACGGTTTCCCTTCACCACTTCATATACCCTGGTTCAGCCTACCTATTGACACCTTACATAAATTGGAACAGAACAATTTCAGTTATGTTACAAGAATATCATCATTATGAAAAACTCTTTCGTTAAAGTCAGTGCCACAGCTGTGATAATTACATAGTCAGTGCTGTAGTTGTGATAATGAATTATTCAATAATGTAGTTCTGATAATGGTGCATTCAAGACTAGTCACAATAATGATGTATTCAATGCCATAGTTACAAAACTGACTTAAGGGTATTACTTCCCCTCCATTATCATCACAATTACAGCACTCATTCCAGCTTGATTTTTTCTCATAATGATATTTTCTTAAGAAACTTCAAAAAGGATGCTCAATACCTAAAAAGTGTCCGTTAGTACTAACTGTGTGTGTATCACATTTGCTAATCTCTGACACAGAAGAAAAATATGAGTTAAACAAAGTCACTAGCCACAGCACAAAAATGCCAAGTAATTACTGTAGCTAATTTCAGTTCATTTTTCAACAAAACACTAACATTTCTAAGTATCATATACAACACACACACATGCACTCTGAATAAAATAACATATCAACACAAAAGCAACAAATAACCTAAAAGCTCTCAGAACACTGACTGGTACCAGATCTGGACAAGATAAAAAATCTTTTATTATCCTCTAAAAACAATTCATCCACTCCAACCTACACTATGCCTCATCTACTTGATCAACCTTTTCAAAAACAAACATAAGAGAGCTGGAAACCTCACAAACTGAGGACTCAAAACAATCAATGGCTACCTAACTACTATAAATACTCAACACCTACACCACAAAACAAAACTCCTCCCAATAAATTCCCATTTCACATCTCAAAATGCTTAGCACTCAGTTCTCTGCAATAGCATTACACTCTTCCCATCCAAATTACTCCATGACTAACTATCAATACCCTGCTTCATACTTCAGCAACATATAATCAAAGATTTCCCTCACCCTAAAAAACACAACACTGAAAAAACATAAACACATCACAGTGACACGAGAACTACACAGCTGCTCTCCTGTCTTGAACACCACCCCACCAGTCATTCATCCAACTGAAACCACACATCCCAGATATGTATGGGTCAAACTTTCTATGTTCTGGACATCACCCACCCCTTCAACAACACAAACACCATATTCAACACATCTCAAAACCCTTCATGCCCAAGATGCAACTATCACTATGAAGACAGAGTGCTCAGATCCCTTGCAATCACACCATGTATACAGACACACATCACTACACTTCATGACCTGTGGTCTTGCACAGTGGACATGGACAGCTTCCTGAGCACTGAAGGGTTCCCACAGAAGAGGAAAGGAGCTTCTGAAGCAGGATGGTAGGTAAATATATTTTGCATATGACTTTCTATTAACATCAAATTCAGTTCATATGCTCTACTATAGAATATATTTCTGTACTCTTATTCATAATGAAAGACTGGCACCATAAAATGCCTGATACTTTTGTTTATCAAAAATAACATTTCTATATAATTTTGTTTGAAAATATATTACAATTGTCAACAAAATACCATCTTCCAAATACCTGAGTTGAGGCAAAAATAAACATGATTTAAATTCATGGGCTTCCATGGTGAAGTGGTTAGCATTTTCTAAACTATAATATAACTTGGTCTGAATTTGCTGCTGCAAATATCAGCATAATTTGAGTTACCTATCACAGGATAAGGGCCAATCAATATATTTTTCAGCTTCCCCATCATTACTCTGTTTTACAAAGCCAACAGAAAACACACACACACACACACACACACACACACACACACACACACACACACACACACACACACACACACTCATCATAATGGCTTAAGAAAAAAAAAGAAGCACAAAATTCAGGTTTCACAGAACAGATGGTTTGTTCTTCTCACAGTAAGTACTGTAACTGAAAATTACATGTTAGCTATACCTTGTGCACTATTATGCTTTCAAAATGTATTAGTCATTTTTCCAAAATATACCTTTTCAGAAACATTTTGCTGCTGCTGATAAGAGGGTAAGAAATAATTCTGAACCTTGGATGTAAAACCCTCTTTTGAAGGGATTTCTGATCCATATCTTGAAGCAAAACATTTCAACAGGAGATCCAAAATCTACCAAAAAAATATACCTTAACCCTTTCAGGGGTATGAATGTCAACTACTTCTTATATAGCAGGGCACTATTAGTTTCAATCTACACACATGATACCCATTCACAAGTTGAATTCCAAGTGGACTGTAGGCCCTGTTGGCTGGCCAAAAATGGCAACCTAAACAAAAGATGAATCACAGGAGTTACCCGGAAGCATCAGAAACATGCTAGTAACCACAGTGGATGGTCGTGCACCTTCCCTTGATATCTACTGTGTCTGTGACACCTAATGCCTCATCCACACTGCCCACTGCTGCAACCCCACCACCACTACTGTGGACTGACCAGTCCAGTATGTAATTTGTTTTTCTTACACTAAGAGTACTTAACTCGTAGTTCATAAGAAAAACAATGGTTTTAAGTTTTTGTAAACTTAATCACATCAGTAAAAAAAAGTTACAGTAATTCAGCACACTCAGAACTGGTTAATCCAATAAACAAAGAAATTTCCTCAACTAGAAATGGCTGTCAAATAATTTTCCTGCTTATGCGCACTGGGGGAGGCCAAAAATTCAATTGTGCACCAAAAGGGTTAAAAGATGGTTATTCACTAGGATGTTTAGCAGAAGCCATAAACAATAAAAAGAAACTCCCCTTCACCTTTACATTTAATCTTTCTTTCTTTCTTTCACTGCTTACATACCATAGCAAAAATTCACTGACCTGTTTTCTGTGTGTATTATGTTATTACTCGTCAGGGGCATTACACCCTTTTCAGATTCTGACATATTTTTAAGATGACGAACATGAGGACTTGTGGAATGGCGTGATCCTCAAACACTTTCTATAGAAGATCACACAGCTGCTTCCCAAAGTGTGACTCCACTATCTATCATTGGTGAATCCTCCAACTGAAATCTGTGGAAGCATCCCTGCTCTCCCTTGAAAAAGAAGCATATCAACCAGAAAATCAAAGGTCGTAGGTGACATGAGTTCCCTAGAACACCTAAATTTACAAATAAACAGGTATACAATGTCATATATCAAACTTTACACATCTGAAAAAAGACTAAATACACCAACCAGCTTTAAATACAGGAAGGATGCTTTGTATATAGATGGAATATCTATCTTTACATTTTACCAAAATACTTGAAAGCCTGTCAACCCTACTGATTGGAAACTTTTGAACTTACAACTTAAAATCACATTTCATAACCAAACAGGTATAACACTGCATGAGTAAATTTTAAGTTATCAGCCCTTACTTATTAGAAAGCCTAGAATAAAAAAAATTCTCAATCAGCCACAGCGCCATGAAAAAGATTTGAATGTATCAAGTATTCAATTCTAAGACATAAAGTAATTAACAAGGGATAAAGAAATGCAAAACACCAAAGGAGCATTAAAAATAAAATTTCATAAGTAACACTTATGAAAAGCAGCTTGATACTCACTTCTTTTTTCACAGCTAGTGAATATCAGCATCAACAACACTATCCTATAAAACAGGAAAACTTCTCAGTCAGTATCAATAAAGTATCAGCTTTTCTTTGTGAACACTATGTAAAGATATGAGAAAAGTAAATTCTAACAGAATAAACTGACCAGTTAGTCACTAATTCTTTAAATACAAAATATTTCTGGAGTTATACTGATGTTCCACGAGTTACATGTATATCAACCCACAAATAATTTCTTTTATCCTTTATCACAAAACTCTCAGTAACTAGTTAACTGTACTGAAGACAAGCCTGGAAATAAGCACTTATCTGAGCATCATCTTTTTCCAGCCAACTGAGCTCACATTGAAGCTAATTTGTGATAATAGGGAAAAAGTATAGAATCTTAGAATTCACATCAAGATTCAGACTCATCATCCATTGATTTCATCTATTACAAAACTCTTCCTAAAATTACTGACTGAATATGTGTCATATCTTATGAAGGAGTTTATTTACAAATCATTCAAAACGGATCAGAATACTGTGGTAAACACATCAAATTCCATAAAGACTGCCAGCCTGCCAATGAACCAAATACGGACACAAATGACTCAGCCCGTGTGCAGTTATGCTGTGAGTGAATGCTGTGAGTGAAAGGTCTCCTTTGGCATGGTTGCATCATCATCAATGGACGGAAAGGAGGATAATCTCACTGAGGAATTTCTCACTCCAAAGAAGTTAAGTCATTCCCTTGCTTTCGATTACAGCACAGGAGCCCCATACAAGGGTTAAACAGTATAAGTAATTAAGGGTGCGTTACTTTGTTTTCACATACAGCATACAAAGATATGAATTCTGTTTCCACACACACTTCTACAAAGACTGCCAATAAACCACACATTAGCATATAAAGCTAGACGTTTTCTTTTCCATGTCTGGTAAAATTCTGCAAATGTCTATCAATGATCCATACATTAACTTAAACATCCTGAAACCCAGTCTTAATTTCAAACATTTAATTAGAGTTGCATTATGATGTTGGATGAAGAATATTGTCATTATGTCAAACTTGATCACATCAAAGGTGTTTTTTGGATATATTAGTTTTCAAAGCACAGTCTTCACCTAAATGATCTTATGTCTTCAATAACATTTGTCCAATTTTGTGTTTGCTCCATTAATATTGATTCAGACAATTCTATATTTGTAATAACGTTATTTGCTTGCTCTCTTTCATATCAAAATGTTCTTTACATGTCTACATTCTTCTGTTCCACAAAATCAACTTCACATCCAAAACATATACTTCTTTACCATGTTTCATTCACACATTTATTTATACAAGTCCTTAACTTATCCACGGGTTCTGATACTATACAGTGTACAGAAATCTTGCCTTTGTGAAACCATGTTTGAATAAATCTTATCAAAACAATTTTGCTACTTGATCTATCTCATGCAACTAGGTATGGTAGTAAAACTAAACTGCCATTGATATTCAATAATTACATGTACTTTTTTAAGTTTTGCTCACAGTTTGGCATGAATCTACACTTTCTCTGAGGTTCACAATGTCTCAATTGGTCTTAATCAACGATGAATGAGTTTGCATAATTCTATTCTTGCTCTAATATACACAATATCTTAAATACTGTGATGCATTCATCGACAGCATATCTGTACAAAAATATAAAGTTCTACCTGAATCCATTTGCCATTTATCTTAAAATAGAGTGTTTGCAGATTTCAAAACATTTGGTTTCTTCAGCATAATCTTTCTAGGTCATGTATTTGATTTCTAGGAAGTCAAAATGGATACCATATACATAAACATAACATAATATCTAAGTCCTGATCTCTCAATAATATTTCCTTGGAAATTTTTTGTTTGTAATAACAGAGGAATCCTCTAAGTTATCAAAAATAATGAACTCCTCTACTCATAACATTATCACACACCTCTCATATGTTTTCATGGTTTCCCATTCCTTTCTAAGGGCATGTCCATTCACTGCCTCATTCATGTTGGAAGTCACTCCTACGCCTGACAGAACAGATGATTTTTTGTCATCTAATCAAACCTTCTAACGTTTTCATACCTAAAAGAGTCATATAGTAATCTGTACATGAAACTAAACACAATTATTAAACAGAATTATCTTAATCATGCCAGAACATACACCGCACAATAAATTTACCTTTGCATCAGAAATTATCATAAAAGCATGAAGTATTTGGATTTGCTGAAATTTTGGTTCTCACAGCATTCCAAAGTATTACAGATTAAGAACATAAATCTATCAGCTCTTATAGATGGAAAAGAAAAACCTCTAAAATCCAGCATCCTTAAACAGTTCCACCCAAAATCAAGTATATAGCTTGTGGATATATCATCTAAAATCAACTACAGTAAGTTCTTGTTAAAAAAAAAAAAGGAAAGTGTTACCAGCCATCTTCCACCTTCAGAAGTCCTTTGTTTTCCACCTAAGTGACTGACCCTAGACACTTCACAGATCACCTCTCCTTCACCTTTGCCAATGTAAGCATCTACCAATCACCCCTATGCATTTCACTCTGGAGTGGAACAAGAAAGATAATTCATTAAGTAAATAAAAAATACACTCTATTCTTTATTTCAAACTCTTACATTTGTACAATATATGCTATATACAAGAGACACCATGTAAAAACAGTCTTTCCATGTTTTCCATTACATCGCTTCATTGGTGAGTCACCTTCCATAGCACCTACAGATGCAGATGCCTAAGCAATGACTTTCTATTTAGTCTTTCATGTCAAGTATTGTTCCCACTGTGGATGCAACAAGGCCTAACATGAAATTTTAATTAAGTTTTCCAGCCTTTTTAAACAATCCTAACACTTCCAGTTTTACTTCACAAGTAAATGGCTTACTGCTTCTCTCGGCATCTTTACTATCAGTTAAGACTTTTTCCAGTTATCTAGACATTGTTACTGAAGTTATCATGATGAATAGCCTGTATGGTAAACTTTGCCAATGAAAAATCAGAGAATGATCACTGAATGCTGCACTGGAATACGCCAAACTAGAAAATTTACTCATTTCATTTTAATATTATGCTTCCCCATATCCTCTGTATAATGACTAAGTCTACCAGTAAAACAGCAAACATAGACACCTCCTCACACACCACCTCTGTGGTATATATGAATGGAGAAAGACTGGAGGAAGTGAAGTGTTTTAGATACCTGAGAGTGGACATGGCAGCAAATGGAACCAAGGAAGTGGAAGTCTTTCATGGAGTAGGTGAGGGGACGAAGGTTCTGGGAGTACTGAAGAATGTGTGGAAAGAGAGAATGCTATATGGAGGGCAAAATTGAATGTCTGAGGGAACAGTACTTCCAATAATATAATATGATGTGGGGGTTGGCTGTAGACGAGGCTGTGCAAAGGAGGGTGGGTGTGTTTGAAATGAAAAGTTTGAGAACATTATGTGGTGTGAGGTGGTTTGATCGAGTAAATAATGAAAGGGTAAGAGAGAAGTGTGGCAATAAAAAGAGTATGGCTGAGAGATCTGAAGTGTGTGCACTGAAATGTTTTGGATATATAGAAAGAATAAGTGAGGAAAGGCTGAAAAAGAGAATATACATATGTGTCAGAAGTGAAAGGGCCAACGAGAACTGGAGACCAAACTGGAGATGGAAGGATGGGGTCAACATGCTGTCAATGTACTGAACCAGGGAATGTGAAACATACAGGGTAAACCATGGATAAGTCTGTGGGGCCTGGATGTGGATAGTGAGCTGTGGTTTCAGTTTATTACACATGACAACTTAAGTACGGATGTAAACAGATGTGGCCTTTCTCCATCTGTTTCCTGGTGGTACCTCCCTGATGCAGGGGGTGGTGATACTGTTTCCTGTGGGGCAGGGCAGTGCCAGGAATGAATGAAGGTGAGCAAGTATGAATATGTACCTTTTTATGTTAGCTGAAAAAGCATGGGCAGCTGAGGCCCTAATCAAGACCATCCCATTGATGCTAAGTATCTATTATTTATTTACTATGCTTAATCGCTGTTTCCCGCATCAGTGAGGTAGCATAAGGAAACAGACAAAGAATGGTCCAAACACTCATATACACATATATATACATAAATGCCCATACACTCACATATACATACATATACATAATGCTATGCATATATACATTTTTTTTCATACATATTTGCCATTTCCCATGTTAGCAAGGTAGCGTTAAGACCAGAGGACTGAGCCTAAGAAGGAAAATCCTCACTTGGCCCCCTTCTCTGTTACTTCTTTTGGAAAAGTAAAAACTAGAGGGGAGGATTTCCAGCCCCCCTCTCTCTCCCCTTTTAGTTGCCTTTTACGACACACAGGGAATACATGGGAAGTATATATTTTTTTGATGTATCTTTTTTTCAGTTTTCCAAAAGAAGGAGCAGAAGGGGGGGGGAATGTTCCCTCAGAGGCCTAATATATTTCCTCGCTATCGCGGGAAATGGCGAATAGTATGAAAGATATATATTTTTTTTTTCTTTTTTGCTTTGTCGCTGTCTCCCGCGTTAGCGAGGTAGCGCAAGGAAACAGACGAAAGAATGGCCCAACCCACCCA
>JAUUDY010059093.1:0-14731 GCA_032361765.1 Panulirus inflatus
GTCTGTTTCCTTGCGCTACCTCGCTAACGCGGGAGACAGCGACAAAGCAACAAAAAAAAAAAAAAAATCCAACCATTTTTCTTAGTATTTCCCATACATTCTTTACAGACAACTGGTCCACACATCCTCTGCCACTTCTGGAACCACATTGCTCCTCCGTAATCTGATGCTCTGTATAAGCCTTCACTCTCTCAATCAATATATATTTCAGAAAGCTCTTTTAAATGTTGACAAAAATATTAAATTTTACTTTTAAAACAGTGAAACTTGCTTCACTGAGGGCATACTAAATAGCGGCAGTCAGTGGGTTAATCTCAACTGACAACTCAACGTTGTTTGCAAGGAAAATATTCATTCAGCGCTGTAGTTAGAAAATATCATATTCATTATGAAAAACTACACAAGTTGAGAGTGTATGTCTCTGAGGCCATATGCACCTGATACAATCTTTGCAAATCAGAGTGCAGTTTAAGATTATTTTCACAATTGAATATTTATCAAAAATATCAAAACAAACTGATTCTCTCTCTCTCTCTCTCTCTCTCTCTCTCTAAAAAAATGACTGCCAGATTACAATCTCTCTTTCCATACATTCTTCAGCCCTCCCAGAACCTTTGCCCCCTCCCCCACCCTATGATTCATTTCCACTTCCATTGTTCCATTCATCGCTATGTCCTGTACACTCCCAGATAACTAAAACACTTCATTTCTTCCACTTTTTCTCTGCTCAAACTTACACCCCAACTAATTTGTCTCTCAACCTTCCTGAACCTAATAACCATGATTATAATTTCTCACTAATTCTTACAGTAATTCATGTATCAAAATTATATGATTTCATTGTGCCTATTGCAAGCTTACTGAAATTAATCCAATTAGCTAAAATTTCTGACAAACAGGAGGATATTTTTGGACCACGAAAATGCAATAACAAGAAAAATGTTGGTTCTAAAGAATGAAAAACTATTTCTCTACAGCAGCCATAGCCCTGCTAGTATCTGAAAGAGCACTTGCACATTGGGGTGTTAAAGTAACATTTTCTACCCCCTCCTCCTCCCCAAAAAAATGCATCCATTAGGCTTCACTCTCATTAGATTACATAATTTGAGGCAAGCTGATCAATCATAGGGACCTAACAGCTGTGTAGCAATACAACTAAGTTCATCACTTTATGGCACTGTGATGTGACAGTGACAAACTGACAGCCAAACTCATCAAACAGACCACCGGTCTGCCTTGAGCCTCTTACAGTCACGACACAAACTGCTTTTTAAAAGGATAGAGGGAAATGAAGGGATCGGAATATAAATTTGCACTCACAGATAGCTGCCTATGGTAAAAAAAATGGATTTTGCTTTTTCTAAACCTCAGTTCCTCACCTGTGGACATAGCCATTTTAGTACCCGAGCCCACTCACATGAAAGAGAAGGGACCTTATGGGGTGAAAAAAAGAAGAACCTAAATGAAGAGCCTTAACCCTTACATTGCAGAGCACTCTAAGCCATGGTCATGGTTTTGGTATTCCATGACATTTTGGATTCCCAGTTGATGTATGATTCCATATCTTATCCACAGAAGTCATTAGGCACCTAATAACAAGGCCAGAAAAGATATCAAACATCAGAGTCAACCATAAACTGTCAAAGAATGTGTAACTACATCATCACTGTAAGAATGGAGATTTACTAAAAGACTAATGCAGATAATTCTAGACTACCCGAAATATTCAAGTAACTGGCAATCTGAAGTAACCATCAACTCAAGACTTTTGCCCAAATATTCTTCATTCATCATTTATCTAAAAAGTCCAAATATCCTTCATTTAACATACATCTCAAGTAACAGTCAACTTGTTTTCAAAAGCCCAAGAATGGTAAAGTGAATGAGAAAGAGATGATACAACTCAGACACAACAAGAATAAAACATTTATAACAGTAAGCAAATCATATCAGTTCAAATGTTTATTCATATACAGTGTGTTAAGGGCCCATGTCCATGTGATGGTGATGATAGTGAGCAGGGAGAAGGGGAGGGGTTGACAACTGTCAATCATTAGAACTCACAGCCTAATGCAACAACAGATGAAATACGCATCTCTACTGCCAATACAAATGAAACAATGACCAAGCCTTACTTGTATTATAGTGAAAATGCAACAATATCCTCAATTACATGGGTAAGAATGGTTGGTAAACATGTTACATCATCTGCTGTTGGTTCCACTGGTGCCAGGTCATTGATCAAAACCTCAAAATCTTTATCACAGACACTTTCCAGATGCCAATTTCATCACAATGCAGCTTATGCAACAACAAAAGACACTATAGGCAATGTACCAAAGTTAAAATACACTTGTACTTCGGCAAACACACTATCTGAAGACCATTTTCGTTTCCTTCCAAGGTATATTGCTTTCTGGAAGCACAGTTCTCTATTTATGACTAATAAGCAACGTTTCAATAACAATACAGCAAAAGTATCAGCAAGCTTTCAAAGATAAACACTGATTAAATTTTGTCAACACAACTGTAGCAACTTCAATCACATTACTCACACACTATGGTACATATTTGCTCTCACATCAGTCATCACACACACTCTGTCTGCAGAACAATGTGTGCCACCTCTGTTACTCATCAAGGAAAATTGCTTCCACCAAGGAACACTGCTTCTCCTAAGTGAACACTGATTTCTGTCTGGCTACAGGCCTGTTGTTTTCTTAAAGTACAGTTCTCTGTTAATAACTCAAATAAGCTATGTTTCAATGTTTCAAGAATACAGAAAAATTACCAGTAAGAATTAACAATATATGTAGGGATATGTTTTGTTAACCCTACCATAACCATTTCACTTACAACAACTCATAGATCAAGGTACATGTTCACTAACACAGTCATCATACACACTTGCTGTCTCCACAGCAGTGTGTGTCAACTTCACTAACCGCCAAGGAACACTGCTTCCTCTCCGCCTACTAATATCTCACACATGCAGTGCTTCGGTAAAACAGTAATTTATCATGATTCCAAAGATACACATAAGTTATATTTTGTCAAAATTACCACAACCTCTTCAAACCACATTACTCATACATTACAGTACATATTAACTCATGCATCAGTCATCATACACACTTAAATAAGTCAATAATTACAGGAAGTTAGAACTTGGTGTATAACTGTTAACACTATTTATACTATATATCTGTAAGGTATCGAACTCACATCATGACCCATTATATAAACAAATCACTAATCTATGGTACTTACACCATGGCACCAATGTCATTATTTGCAAAACACTTCACTACTCATCTTCCACGTTAAGAGAGAAAACTGCAACATTTCCATGATAAATACATAACTCTCCTTGTCTCCCAGTAAAGAAAGGGTCATCTAGGTTCCTTCTTATTGTATTCTATATCATTTGTGATTTCATCTCATTTCAAAGAGGATGAGTAGATAGGTCATTATAGGCTGATTTTGGCCTTGGCTATTGTAATAAAAGGACTACGGATGGTGGTGGCAGTTTTGTGAATTAAGTTTGAAAATCATAAAAATTCTTTGTTATTCCATTCTTTATTGTGTTATATTGAATCTCTCCTTAACGTTTTTGCAAACTCTCACTGGCCACAAATTTCAACTTCTTTGAAATGTTATATGTAAACCCACAATTTTAGCCTAAAATGAGTCTCAAAAATCTGAGTTACAAAGGTATATATGGTAAATGAAACAATTTCTCTTGTATCATTGATTATAACTTTCAGAAAATAAGGTTACCTTCTTAATTATTCATGTTCTGTTTGTGTAACTGGTATGCATTTATGTACACAATACATAGAAAAACCAAGAAATACATAACACAAAAAAATATGTAAATGAAAAGCGTGGCAGGTGTGTAACCATAGTGTATAACATTATAAGGTGTATGTTGAATGAAATCATGCTTAAAATCATCATATCCGTATTCACATAAATACATAGGAACTATGCTGCAATGCAAGAACCCAGCAGCCCACAATCTTCTTCACTACTATATGATATTCAGATATTCTGCAAGGGAGGTATTCTTTTTTGACACATGGGACAAGTAACATGAATGAACATGCAATGAAAGAATTAAGAATGAACCTTGCCCAAACCAAAAACTTAACTTATGCTCTTCACTGTGTTCTAATGAAGGCAGCATATCCTGATTTCCCAGGTTCAAATCAAATGCCTATCACCACTGCCAACTTCAGTTAATTCAATTTCTTTCAAATACTGTGTTTTCCAGGAGATTCATTTAGCATGAGTGAGTGGCTATCATGGGATGAAGTCAACATATAAATCTAAGTTTGACCGTGTAAAAGCAAAGCTGTGAGGTTATTTGGTGTTAATAAACTTCATTATTGATACTAGTAGTACTCTGGAGGATGAACTGATCTCCTTTAGCACTACATAAGCTAGGGAAAAGAAGTTGTCTGAAACAAGGCAGTGAAAGGTGACAAAAAGGCAAGGAAAAATATGTTAAAACAACAAACAGCACTAAAGGGAAGTTCTTAAGCTTTCTGTTTCAATTTAGGATGCAATCTGGTTTACACTTAAATATGGAAGGTCCAAAAGGTAGATGACATAGGCACCACCTAGAAGCAAAAGCCATGAGACATTATGGTAAACTGTTAAAAAGAAAGACTAGACGTTAGCATAACTAATGGAGGACTTCAAGCAACTGAGGAATAAATTCAAGGATCGTGAGGTAAAAGAGAAGAACTAAAGGAATCAAAAAAATAAAAGAGCATGATCAGGGATTTCCATCAAGTAAGGTAGATAAAAGGATACCTAACCAAAGGATAAAAGGTAAAATGATTTAAGAACAGGAAAGGTCAGAAGTGGTTACTCTATATGTCTTACGAGAATGTCGAACAAGAGGAATTTTGCCCAAAACACAAGCCACAGAAACTATTGAAAATAGTGGGCTGGAAAAGGGAGAAAGAGCAGTTTTAGGGGCTGCTCAACAGACTCTTGAATATAACTGATGCAGTGGAATAGAAACCAGAAGAATGAAAGGAGATGAGAAAAACTGTACATAGAATATTATGAAGTTAGACAGCAATCTGGAAAATTTATGGGCCAGTAGATGATAAGTTTGGAAAAGTGCAGATCGTACATAAGTACTTGTTAGCCAAAAAGGTGATTTTAAAGACAGACAGAAACAGAGCTTGATGAAACAAAACTAATGGTCTCAGCCATAATGTGGATGGTGCCAAAGACAGAGGGATCAACAATCCAGAGATTGATAAAAAACTTTTTATGATTTTTGGACTAGAAAACTGTACACCAGACAGTGGAACAGAGAAAGGAAGACGAAATTTTCAGTATAAGATTATTTGAAGCTAAGGAACTGCTGGATACCATTTCATTATTGAAGAAAACAAGAAAAACACATGGTTATAATCAAGACATAACAGGATGTTTGATTTGGAGTCATCTACCTAGGAGATACACAGGCAGGTAAATATAATAAAAATAGAGCAGAATTCAGCAAGGTATTTATAAAACATGATACAGCAAGGGAAGAGGGGTAGAAAAGCAAAGGCTACAGTAGATGGCAAAAAATGGGAATCACCAAATGAGGCAAAAGCAAGGAACACCCACACCTGCACCACAGACAGATCAGGAATGTTTGGTGATGGAAATGTCATGAGTGAAAGTAATGTATACAAATGCTGATGCATTAGTGGCAAATTGTAAAGAGCTGATATTGTTAGAAAAGTGGAAACAAAGCTTCCTACAGAGATAAGATCTAAACTGCTCTGCCAAGAGGGGTACATTGTTGTTAGGGAGGAAAGAGAGGGCAAAGGAGGGGAAGGTTTGGCCTTCTGAATAAAAGACAGGTATAAGTTATATGAAATTGTGCTTTGAAGATAGCCCATTCAGACAATACACAATGGAAGGAGTAACTTAGGGAAAAATGCATGGCAGTGTTGATATTATATAATCCTCAAAAGAACTGTAATGATCCACAACAAACAAGCAATGCTATCAGTGAAGGAACAATCAGGATAGTAGAAGAGGAAGTAATAACTTCTCAGAAGTAGTAAAATACTGATAATGGGGGATTTCAATTACAAAGAGAGAGACTGAAGGAATTTAGATTCTCATGGTGAAAGAGAGAGTCACGGAGACACAACTCTTTAGAGTATATATCACAAAATTTCTAACATAATAAAGTCAGTGCACAAATCAGGATACAACACCATTACTAGATCTCATTACACAAACAAGCATGGACACTAAGAATATCATATATAATAAACTAACTGAAAAAAGGGATCATGCAATGCTCAAGTTTGACTATGTGGTGCTAAAAAAGTTAACCCCCGAGTGCAAAAGTCTAAATCTCCCACACTGAACTTCATTCCCATTTAGTGTGATCATTGTACACTCTCCTATCTATCTACATTTCTAATGCCTGTTCCCTTTGGGAATTCCCTCAGGGGGTGGCCACAGCAAAAGATTCTCCATTACTGGTGATCTACAGTACCACTTCTTAGCTTTAAGTGTCTCACCCTGAAGAGGTCACTGGTAGAGGGCAACTTAAGTGCAGCGCTTTCAGAGGCTTCTACCTAATGTATGCAGCCAAAATGTAAAACCTGGTACAGCAGTAGTATATTTCTAGTATTCTGAAAGATCTTATAAAATGTAGGTTCTTTTGTGCTTGACTGCCTGCATTTTTAGTCTGATGAAATTGGTGTAGCTTCCATATTGGCTAGTTCAGTGAGAGGAGTTGACTTCTATCAGGTATAAGCCTAAATCAGAATTTTTGGCTGAAAAAGTTAAGGTTAACCATTATGCCAGGTCCACTTATAGGCAGCAATTTATGGTAAGCAAATCAAAGGAGGCTACTTATCCATGGTAAGACGGAAAAAGCTAGACATATAAGAAGGGTGATACACATCCATATCATCCAGAGATCCTGAGAACTATGAGACGGTTAGCACAGCTAGCAAGACAATGACATCATCACCAGGTGGAGGCTACTGATTGGGAGAAGGTGGTCCCAGACTGAGCTGTAGGCTGCAACTACTGTTAGATGGTTAGCGAGGGGTGAGGAGCATTGACCTTACCAGAGGAAAAGGGGGGTGAAGGTTTCTTACCCCTCAGGATCTTACAGGTTCTCTGAAAGATCATGGGGCATATTGACCCTGCAAGAAAACAAAATCAAAATGCATGCAAAGTAATATAGACCACTGCACCAATATGATGAAAAGGTTTTCTGGCTAGCCTAAGCATTATCATGTGTCATGGAATTCTCAAATAAGAATAAGTACTTTAGATTCATGCTATGAAAGACAAACAAGGAAAGCACGAGGATCCATCACTTCTGAAGTGCATAAGCAAAGCCAGTAGCAGCAAAAATCACTATATCTTGAACAGCTAATGTTCAAGCAAGTGAGTGATGGAGTTGACTGGAAGCTGGGTGCCATCATGTCATGTTATAAATTTGAGCAGGTTGCCAGCTGGTAGCTGGATCTCTATAAAGGAGTATCGGCCTGCCTCATAGTTATTAAGGTAGATGACACGGTAGAATTCTCAGGGATACACCCAACTCTAGGGGGTACAGCTGTTTTAAACACTGAGAGAGTGCTAAGATGTTTAGAAATTACTGTCCATGTGTGAGAAATGGACTGATAAAAATTAACGTAACTCACCTGTACCCAAAATAAAACAATGTTTATGTCGATGGATCCTATGCATTACACAAATGCTATATCTTTTGGCTATTCATCTTAGAAATAAAAAAATAAAAAACAAAATGCTACTTCATACTTTTGCAGGACAACATCAATATTAGTGAGATGAATAAAATAAATCCCAGCTGGCACTAAGCGATTTCTGTCTGATTCTTTTCCGAGTTTTCCATGTGGCAGCAACTTTCAGGAAAAAAGAATTAGTTTAATCATGTGTGGTTTCTCCAGACACAATTTTTGAAGTGGCAATGAATTCACACTCTCTGGTTAAAGAATGAAAAACTTTACCCATGTACCATGGGATACTGTCATCCAAACATAAAGAAAAAACATCTTAGGTTTTCATCAAATGGTTAATACCTACAACATAGAAATGTTTACTATTCTCTTCCGTAAGAGAACTTAGGAACTTATGAATGAATATCAGCTGTTGAAGCAACATAAATAACCTACAAAAACATTCACAATGAAAAGGGAATATCTCATAATAACATAACATTCTAAATGTTTGGGTAACTAAAGCATCAAAAAGGATCCTTCCAAAGAGACAAAATCACCTGCTATTCTGAACTGTAAGAAAATAATATTGGTAAAAATAAGTCCATTAATTTTCAAATTATAAAAGGAAATTGCCTTGTAAAACAATGAAAATGTTTACATATATAAGGTCCTTAAAATTAATATTAATAAAAGATTATCACTGTCCACATTACATACAAGAACAAAGAAAAATCATTAGATTAGATTCAAAGACAAAGAACCAGCACAATAGACACAAACATGCACTCAGAAATGTGAGTGAAACATTTTTCATATTGTGGATTTCTACTTACACTTCTCGCTATGATCTCAAAAAAGATTTGTACTAAGGTACTGAGAGGAAAGTAAATTAGAAGTGGAAAGACAAACTTATACTAACTGTGATGACCAGAGGCTGTCAAAGGGCTCTACCATTCAATAATAACCATGGTGACAGTGATAGCAGTGGTGAGGGCACTACCATTCTAAGCTATAAAATTAGTGATGACTGTGGTTAGTGAGCACTACATTCTATACTAACCGTGGTGGTAGTGGTGGTAGTGGTAGTGGTGACGGAGGTAGTAGTAGTGGTAGTGGGGCTGGGGAAGGCATCCTGATGCAGAACAGGCAGAGTTCGCATGATCTCTAGAGGGGTGAGGACTCTGATATGCTGATCGGGGTCCGGAGGGGAAGTGGGGTTGGCTAGAGGGGGCTCAGCCCGTGGAGGGTTAGGTAAGCGAGATAGGGAAGGCCTTACAGGGTTTAGGCCTGAAGGGTTGATGCTTCCAGGAGGTGATGTCTGTACCCCTGCCACTTTCATGGTGGTGGCACTTGAAACAATACTGCATGGTTCTAGAGCATCATCAGCAGAACTAGAGATGTGACTCTCTGAGCTCACCAATCTTAAAGTAGAGGATGGTGCTTGAGATAACACCAAAGGTGGGGTCTGTCCTTGAGCAGTGGATGTACCAGAAGGTGGTGACAAGGGGGGTTGGGGGGTGCTAGAGCTCTCCACAGACAAGGGAGAGAGAGGGAGCGGTGAGGAAGAGCCTGGGGGATCTCGTGCACAGCTGCCCTGAGGAATGATGACTCGTCCACTGCGGAACTATAGGGACCACAGACAGAAAATGGGTGTGTCACTACATGGGTCTAAACTCAATGCAAAAGGGGCCATGTTTGATGATATGTTTCTTTCAGTATCAAGGAAGTGTCTCTAATCTTGTACATTAGTCATGTTAGAATCTGACAGGCCTTAATCATCATTATCTCAAAGATATTTGCAAGTTGTTAAGCATGGTTAGTTGATTACAAGTTATGACTTTCAAATTTATTAGTAACAAAATCCAAGAGCATACCATTTATATCTTATCAAAAGTTTACATATGATACAATATAAAATTACTTATCATTATAAATACAGTTGTCAAAATACTGTACAATATTAACTGTTCTGACTTTCACCATGCAATTTCTGAATATTGCATGCAAAACATAAACAGTAATAACCCTGTTATCATGCAATTCATCAGATGCAAGTTCTTTTTATATACATGCTTCTTGCAAACATCTGGTTTTTGTTTGTCTTGTCCTTAGTTTTAAACATTTTCAGGACACTTGCAATGGGTGAATACAGTTTTTCATGTCCTGGTTTATCTCAAGGCAAATGCCTTGAAGCAAAACAAATACATAGTGGGAAGAAAAAGAAAACATACATGTTAAAGTGAATACAGAAAAAGGCAGCACATGTAGCAACACACCAATCAAGAGTAGGGTATGCTCATTCTAGATACATGCGATAAATTATGGAAGACCAGAGGTAGGCACAGAATTAGGAAAGCCATGTGAAAATACAACTTCGGACTTCTTAAGTAAAATAAGGCCTAAAATACTGGTATCACAGAAAATGAGGCAAAGTGATCATTTGGAAATCTATAATATTGCTTAATAACCACTTTAATACTATGTAAACCCAGATAACTTAACACACACATTTTTCCAAAGTTATACTTTTATACCAACTGTGAGTAGATAGACCACCCCCTATCTATCCTGCCATTCAGTCCTAATATAAGCAGGATGAACTGGTGATGCTACAACTACATAAATTTTCAAACCAACTATCAAACTGTATATGATACAAAGCATTAAATAAAACATAACAATAGCAACACAATAAACTAAACTAACACTGTCTAAAGAGAATGCAACACTAAAAACATTTTCCTTTCAAAAATAAAGTAAAACAATCGAATGATCACTGTAAAATACTACAAAAATAATACAAAACTTAAAAAATATACATTAATTCATCACAAAAAGTCATTCAACCTAAACCAACCTGAAAGAATAAACACACAAAAAAGATTAAAGAAAAAATCAAGTAAGGGGCTTGTGATAAGATAATTAATCTTATGCTGACTAGCCATATCTTCAATATTTTTGCTGCTGACATATAATCTATTGTATAGGAAGATCCTAAAAGGCCACCTTAAGTTCTGTATGACAAACTGTTGATTGCTACAAAGCAAAATCAGTAATGCCTACAACCACATGTCACTGCTACTTAAAATTCTTTGTTCCGACTATCATACACTAAACAGTAAATTAATTGCTACATGTCAAACACAGCAGTTCATGCAGAATCTTCCATGACACTTAGTACACTGGATATAGTTGCACACATTCTTGAAAGCCAAACACTGAGTATTGAAACAATGGCCCAAGTTTTCAATAAGTATTAATATGAAACAGTCACTTTCCAACTGGAACTGCACTTAACATTTAATCTTTTATATTTTGATATAAACTGAACTTAAGCTATGAAAGAACCATCTAATTCAATATGATTCAAAACAATATTATTCTTTTAACCTGCACATAAAAATGGAAGATATCTGAATTGACTATATGGCCATCAATTGTCAAAACAGGGTAGTAAAATATCTACATTGAAAAAGGATTAGCAAAATGAAATAAGCAATAAGCCTCAACAGCAGCACCTTTTTAATAAATGAAAAATAAATTAATAAAATAAAAATGCCAGCGTCTGACTGATGCCTAAAACGAACCAGGCAGGATCACACTGCTTCAAAATATATTCAAAATGATATACTTATCAAACAACTAACAAACATTTGGTTACAATTTACACAATCATTAGCAGAGGACAGTCTCTCCACTATACAGGTACCATTGCACTGTAACCTGGCATCAACCTCATCAGTCATCACAAACGAGACTAGAAAGAATATAAGTATGGTGGACTGAATAAAAGACTCAGCAAAATAACTATATTCATTCTCGTAAGAGGCAAAATGCCTTTACAGGCTTAAAGCTACCTTTCTCCATAAAACATCCCTGTCAATCATCTAAATGATGTCTCAAGCTGATGGCTGTAAGACATCCCAGTCAATCATCTAAATGATGTCTCAAGCTGATGGCTGTAATACATCCCTGTCAATCATCTAAATGATGTCTCAAACTGACGGCTGTAAGACATCCCTGTCAATCATCCAAATGATATCTCAAGGTGATAGCAAGTGCATCAAAGAAGGTCTGGTCATCATTACAAAATTCTTTGGGAATGATAAGTACCAATGCTCCATGTAATATGAAAACGTCATAATCTAACAAGTTGTAGTAGTAAGTGACATCTTTTGTGACAGGATTACAAAAGCATTTTGGACTGCTAAGCATGAGCTTGTACAATGTTGAACTGGCAATTCTACTTAAGATTATATCTCTCAGTCAGTTTTGCCAATCACTGGATAAATATCGTGCCATGAGCCAACTACACCACAGCACACATTTAGCAGCGATGGGTCATACCTCTTTTACTGGGTACACTTGCGTTGTTATAAAATGCAATGATGCATTGATTTTGGCACATAGTAAGCACCTTAACTGCTTCTATTCTATTATCACATCAAGAGCCATCATAAAACAGTGTCGGCTCAGCTGACCAAGTGGTGCAACCAGACGAAAGTGCAAAGAGCCAATATGCACAAGCCATGCTGCTCACATGCCCAAACCACTCTGCTCACCATATCAGTTCTCTGGCATTATCCACAGTATAAAAACACTTGGCATTCTGAGCGCTCTTTTGTTCAAACCACTCATCTTTCATTTGATGAATGATATGATAAATTGTATTTTCTATAAATTCTTTCAATACAATTCTTTACTGTACATTCTTGACTAAGTCTTGCACTAAAAACAAATAACCTTTTGAAAAAATAATGGAAAAGTGAGTAGCAAAGCCCTTGCAATCATATGAAGGCGAGTGAGTCTTTCAGAGAAACACATCCATCTTTTACTCAGTGAATGATACAGAAAACTGTATTTTCTATATACTTTTTCTTTACAATTTTCTTAGTATGTTCTTACTTATTATTAGAACTAATATTCAACTACATATTCAGCCTATTCAAGAGTGTCGATCACTCTTCTGTTCAAAACATTCATCTTTCACTCAGTGAATGAAATGGTAAATAATCAAATTAAATTATTCATTCATCATTTATCTATTATTCTTATTGTTTAAATAGCATTTCTAGTAACATTTGGTACATTATTTCATTGTTTACATGTTTCAAGTGTAATCTAGTGTATTAATGGCATATGGTAAATAATCACCATTTCCATGAAGACTAGTGTCACAATACAATGCAAAATCATCTAATGCAAACATTCTTGGTACCTATATTGCACTAAATCATGACACATCTGTACTAGACATGAATCTACATGAACTCCATCCAATGTCTAATCTTCTTAGTCTGTATGGTGCACACCCTAATTGGAATAGTAAGATTAAACCTGCCTTCACTCTTGAGGTGATAAAAATCATTCATTGAGGGTTGAGGATGTGTTGTGAGCTAATTAACAGCTATATGTACCTACGACACAAGGCTCTGAATTAATCATAACAAAGAGACAGATAAACAGATACATACATAGATATATACAATTACAGACAAACAGACAGACAGGCATATAAATACATAGATAAAAAGACAAACAGTTCTTCAAGAGATGTGGGGATGGAGCAACCATAGGATGAAATTAAGAAACTTATTAAAAAATCTGTAAAGAAGTACTTTTATAGTATAAGACTGGTGTATGAATGGAACAGAGTGACCGATGGCATGGTTAATGCAAACTTCATACATAAATTCAATAAGTTGTATGTAAAGCGAGAATGTTCAAGAGATACGGACCCGCAAGTGCACAACCCCATAAAGTATCTAAATCAAGAGACAAACAAATTTCAAGAGGTCTGGATACTCTTCAAGTTGAAGGAGTTTAATTATTTTTGTAGTAACAAAAAGTAAGAGGAATATATCGTAAAATAACTTTCAGACTGGTACACTCATTCAAGCTGAGTTCAAGAGATAGGGTGAGCAAACTCATAATCCCAGGAAAAATACATTAATAATGAGATTTCCACTGATGGGATGTATCTTCTTTAAGATAGTTACATGGACTTGTAGATACACTGCATTATGTTCTAAACTGACATACTCATTTAAGATGGCTTTTAACACCATCAAAGCCATACATTAAAACTCAACATGTAGTATGTAGTATGGGTCAGTTCTAAAAAATCAAAACTTCCATGAAGTTACTGCCACTATCTGCATCATACAGCCAAACTCCCATTAGTTTTCAAGCATAATGACAAAAAAAATTAAAAGATGTAAAATATGCAAGAGTCAAAAAAAAAATGGAAAGATGAAATGTAAAATAATTCATACATCATTCTTTCATACTAGTTTTTTGTTTACCACATTAGCAAGGTTACATCAAGAACAGACAAAGAAAAGGTCTAATTTGCTCACATCCATTCCCTAGATGTCATGTGTATTGCACAGAAAACACAAACCCCTATCCAAAACCAGGCCCCACAGCTGCTTCATATGCCCAAGTCCAGTCTAACAACTGCACATTTATCCCTATATATCTTATCACTCAAATTCCCTCTACCCCATATATACTTTTCACCCTCCTCTTAAGGCCCTAAGAACTCTAAATCATGTTTATTCCATCATTCCATCTCCAAATCAATCTCCTCCTTTGCCTTGTCCCTCCACTTCTCACACATATATCATCTTTGTCAAACTCTGATCCCTCATTCTCTCCATATGTTCCAGCCATTTCAGCACACTCTCTTCAGCCCTCTCAACTATACTCTCCTTATTACTAAAACTTTCTCTTAACCTGTTATCACTTATTCAATCAACCCTCGTCACACCAAGACGTCATCAAACATTTCATTTCCAACACACTCATTCTCTTAGATACATTCTCCACTAGAGCCCATGCCTCGCATCCATACAACATCATCGAGACTAAAATACCTTAAAACACACATTTGTGCCCTCCCAGATAACGACATCTCTTTGTGCACATTATGCAATGTTCCCAGAACCTTCAATCCCCTATCCATCCCATGACACCCCCTCATCCACCCTCCACTT